>CP136063.1:247422637-247427637 GCA_032622095.1 Siphonodentalium dalli | reverse complement strand
GAAAAGCATCTCGATTAACAAAATCCAAGTAATAATTTGCACATCTTTTACCGTGAGCGTCGGTGGTGTAACGGTCAGCATGGTTGCCTTCCAAGCAGCCGATCCGGGTTCGACTCCCGGCCGACGCACTCGAAACTTTTTTCTTTCAGAACTAGCGATGATTTATCAGTTTATATCGCAAGGCAATCGCTGGTGTCTTCTAAGTTGACAGTGTCCAAGATGACCATTAAAAACGTACAGTAATCCAACAAGGCGTCGGTGGTGTAACGGTCAGCATGGTTGCCTTCCAAGCAGCCGATCCGGGTTCGACTCCCGGCCGACGCATGTCATTTTGAGACTATAGTTCGTGCTCACAAAATGCATCAACGATGCAAAATAGTATATTTACCGTGCAAAACAATCCAGCGGTCCAATTGGGGAGGCATTCTTTACGGGGCCCAAAAACAGTAATTTATATTTCGCGCCAATTTTGTTCATATCTTGTACATCAAGCTCGTATCCTCAGGGCACGGATTGGCTATCCCATCTGATGAACAACCGACTATGACTCGCAAGAAAAAAAGTCAAAATACACGTCACATAAAATGTGGCAAAATGATGGATGGGCTCGTCCGGGATTTGAACCCGGGACCTCTCGCACCCAAAGCGAGAATCATACCCCTAGACCAACGAGCCATCTGATAAATGTGCATTTTTACATTGCTCACAATATTACAGGTATAGCTAGCATATATCATAGTTGGTGATGCAATATACCGTGGTCAACATTACATTTGTCGTGCAAATGACCAAAAGATCGCCACTTGATGTGCGCAGATCTATTTCAATCAACCAATACTTTAGTTCGGGCGATGCCACGTCATCAAATATGTCACTACAATACTTAAGTTAATATCACGGCCAAAATGCGCATGGCTCGTTGGTCTAGGGGTATGATTCTCGCTTCGGGTGCGAGAGGTCCCGGGTTCAAATCCCGGACGAGCCCATTTTTTATGTTTTGGTGTGGTCTCAGTAAATATCACTTCAAAACTCGACCCGACGACTATTATTCATTGACAAACATTAAAAGTAAAAGTTGGGCTCGTCCGGGATTTGAACCCGGGACCTCTCGCACCCTAAGCGAGAATCATACCCCTAGACCAACGAGCCAGGCGACAATGTGCATTCGAAATCACGAATCTACGATTAAGTTGGTACTCGCAATATTGGTGTTGCTCAAATGACACATTCTAATACAATAAACATCCTTTTGTGAGGACTTTCTTTCTAATTCGCTGTGAACTAAAGGAGAGCTGCATAATTATAAATATTTTGTCAATCATAAATGTGGTGTAACGAAGCAGAGCACATTCATATAGCAACATCGAGCGACTACCGTGCATTCGCGCTTCAAAACTAATATTTTTGAACGAGGAAAAGCATCTCGATTAACAAAATCCAAGTAATAATTTGCACATCTTTTACCGTGAGCGTCGGTGGTGTAACGGTCAGCATGGTTGCCTTCCAAGCAGCCGATCCGGGTTCGACTCCCGGCCGACGCACTCGAAACTTTTTTCTTTCAGAACTAGCGATGATTTATCAGTTTATATCGCAAGGCAATCGCTGGTGTCTTCTAAGTTGACAGTGTCCAAGATGACCATTAAAAACGTACAGTAATCCAACAAGGCGTCGGTGGTGTAACGGTCAGCATGGTTGCCTTCCAAGCAGCCGATCCGGGTTCGACTCCCGGCCGACGCATGTCATTTTGAGACTATAGTTCGTGCTCACAAAATGCATCAACGATGCAAAATAGTATATTTACCGTGCAAAACAATCCAGCGGTCCAATTGGGGAGGCATTCTTTACGGGGCCCAAAAACAGTAATTTATATTTCGCGCCAATTTTGTTCATATCTTGTACATCAAGCTCGTATCCTCAGGGCACGGATTGGCTATCCCATCTGATGAACAACCGACTATGACTCGCAAGAAAAAAAGTCAAAATACACGTCACATAAAATGTGGCAAAATGATGGATGGGCTCGTCCGGGATTTGAACCCGGGACCTCTCGCACCCAAAGCGAGAATCATACCCCTAGACCAACGAGCCATCTGATAAATGTGCATTTTTACATTGCTCACAATATTACAGGTATAGCTAGCATATATCATAGTTGGTGATGCAATATACCGTGGTCAACATTACATTTGTCGTGCAAATGACCAAAAGATCGCCACTTGATGTGCGCAGATCTATTTCAATCAACCAATACTTTAGTTCGGGCGATGCCACGTCATCAAATATGTCACTACAATACTTAAGTTAATATCACGGCCGAAATGCGCATGGCTCGTTGGTCTAGGGGTATGATTCTCGCTTCGGGTGCGAGAGGTCCCGGGTTCAAATCCCGGACGAGCCCATTTTTTATGTTTTGGTGTGGTCTCAGTAAATATCACTTCAAAACTCGACCCGACGACTATTATTCATTGACAAACATTAAAAGTAAAAGTTGGGCTCGTCCGGGATTTGAACCCGGGACCTCTCGCACCCTAAGCGAGAATCATACCCCTAGACCAACGAGCCAGGCGACAATGTGCATTCGAAATCACGAATCTACGATTAAGTTGGTACTCGCAATATTGGTGTTGCTCAAATGACACATTCTAATACAATAAACATCCTTTTGTGAGGACTTTCTTTCTAATTCGCTGTGAACTAAAGGAGAGCTGCATAATTATAAATATTTTGTCAATCATAAATGTGGTGTAACGAAGCAGAGCACATTCATATAGCAACATCTAGCGACTACCGTGCATTCGCGCTTCAAAACTAATATTTTTGAACGAGGAAAAGCATCTCGATTAACAAAATCCAAGTAATAATTTGCACATCTTTTACCGTGAGCGTCGGTGGTGTAACGGTCAGCATGGTTGCCTTCCAAGCAGCCGATCCGGGTTCGACTCCCGGCCGACGCACTCGAAACTTTTTTCTTTCAGAACTAGCGATGATTTATCAGTTTATATCGCAAGGCAATCGCTGGTGTCTTCTAAGTTGACAGTGTCCAAGATGACCATTAAAAACGTACAGTAATCCAACAAGGCGTCGGTGGTGTAACGGTCAGCATGGTTGCCTTCCAAGCAGCCGATCCGGGTTCGACTCCCGGCCGACGCATGTCATTTTGAGACTATAGTTCGTGCTCACAAAATGCATCAACGATGCAAAATAGTATATTTACCGTGCATAACAATCCAGCGGTCCAATTGGGGAGGCATTCTTTACGGGGCCCAAAAACAGTAATTTATATTTCGCGCCAATTTTGTTCATATCTTGTACATCAAGCTCGTATCCTCAGGGCACGGATTGGCTATCCCATCTGATGAACAACCGACTATGACTCGCAAGAAAAAAAGTCAAAATACACGTCACATAAAATGTGGCAAAATGATGGATGGGCTCGTCCGGGATTTGAACCCGGGACCTCTCGCACCCAAAGCGAGAATCATACCCCTAGACCAACGAGCCATCTGATAAACGTGCATTTTTACATTGCTCACAATATTACAGGTATAGCTAGCATATATCATAGTTGGTGATGCAATATACCGTGGTCAACATTACATTTGTCGTGCAAATGACCAAAAGATCGCCACTTGATGTGCGCAGATCTATTTCAATCAACCAATACTTTAGTTCGGGCGATGCCACGTCATCAAATATGTCACTACAATACTTAAGTTAATATCACGGCCAAAATGCGCATGGCTCGTTGGTCTAGGGGTATGATTCTCGCTTCGGGTGCGAGAGGTCCCGGGTTCAAATCCCGGACGAGCCCATTTTTTATGTTTTGGTGTGGTCTCAGTAAATATCACTTCAAAACTCGACCCGACGACTATTATTCATTGACAAACATTAAAAGTAAAAGTTGGGCTCGTCCGGGATTTGAACCCGGGACCTCTCGCACCCTAAGCGAGAATCATACCCCTAGACCAACGAGCCAGGCGACAATGTGCATTCGAAATCACGAATCTACGATTAAGTTGGTACTCGCAATATTGGTGTTGCTCAAATGACACATTCTAATACAATAAACATCCTTTTGTGAGGACTTTCTTTCTAATTCGCTGTGAACTAAAGGAGAGCTGCATAATTATAAATATTTTGTCAATCATAAATGTGGTGTAACGAAGCAGAGCACATTCATATAGCAACATCTAGCGACTACCGTGCATTCGCGCTTCAAAACTAATATTTTTGAACGAGGAAAAGCATCTCGATTAACAAAATCCAAGTAATAATTTGCATATCTTTTACCGTGAGCGTCGGTGGTGTAACGGTCAGCATGGTTGCCTTCCAAGCAGCCGATCCGGGTTCGACTCCCGGCCGACGCACTCGAAACTTTTTTCTTTCAGAACTAGCGATGATTTATCAGTTTATATCGCAAGGCAATCGCTGGTGTCTTCTAAGTTGACAGTGTCCAAGATGACCATTAAAAACGTACAGTAATCCAACAAGGCGTCGGTGGTGTAACGGTCAGCATGGTTGCCTTCCAAGCAGCCGATCCGGGTTCGACTCCCGGCCGACGCATGTCATTTTGAGACTATAGTTCGTGCTCACAAAATGCATCAACGATGCAAAATAGTATATTTACCGTGCAAAACAATCCAGCGGTCCAATTGGGGAGGCATTCTTTACGGGGCCCAAAAACAGTAATTTATATTTCGCGCCAATTTTGTTCATATCTTGTACATCAAGCTCGTATCCTCAGGGCACGGATTGGCTATCCCATCTGATGAACAACCGACTATGACTCGCAAGAAAAAAAGTCAAAATACACGTCACATAAAATGTGGCAAAATGATGGATGGGCTCGTCCGGGATTTGAACCCGGGACCTCTCGCACCCAAAGCGAGAATCATACGCCTAGACCAACGAGCCATCTGATAAATGTGCATTTTTACATTGCTCACAATATTACAGGTATAGCTAGCATATATCATAGTTGGTGATGCAATATACCGTGG
>CP136063.1:247410137-247412637 GCA_032622095.1 Siphonodentalium dalli | reverse complement strand
CATCAAATATGTCACTACAATACTTAAGTTAATATCACGGCCAAAATGCGCATGGCTCGTTGGTCTAGGGGTATGATTCTCGCTTCGGGTGCGAGAGGTCCCGGGTTCAAATCCCGGACGAGCCCATTTTTTATGTTTTGGTGTGGTCTCAGTAAATATCACTTCAAAACTCGACCCGACGACTATTATTCATTGACAAACATTAAAAGTAAAAGTTGGGCTCGTCCGGGATTTGAACCCGGGACCTCTCGCACCCTAAGCGAGAATCATACCCCTAGACCAACGAGCCAGGCGACAATGTGCATCCGAAATCACGAATCTACGATTAAGTTGGTACTCGCAATATTGGTGTTGCTCAAATGACACATTCTAATACAATAAACATCCTTTTGTGAGGACTTTCTTTCTAATTCGCTGTGAACTAAAGGAGAGCTGCATAATTATAAATATTTTGTCAATCATAAATGTGGTGTAACGAAGCAGAGCACGTTCATATAGCAACATCTAGCGACTACCGTGCATTCGCGCTTCAAAACTAATATTTTTGAACGAGGAAAAGCATCTCGATTAACAAAATCCTAGTAATAATTTGCACATCTTTTACCGTGAGCGTCGGTGGTGTAACGGTCAGCATGGTTGCCTTCCAAGCAGCCGATCCGGGTTCGACTCCCGGCCGACGCACTCGAAACTTTTTTCTTTCAGAACTAGCGATGATTTATCAGTTTATATCGCAAGGCAATCGCTGTTGTCTTCTAAGTTGACAGTGTCCAAGATGACCATTAAAAACGTACAGTAATCCAACAAGGCGTCTGTGGTGTAACGGTCAGCATGGTTGCCTTCCAAGCAGCCGATCCGGGTTCGACTCCCGGCCGACGCATGTCATTTAGAGACTATAGTTCGTGCTCACAAAATGCATCAACGATGCAAAATAGTATATTTACCGTGCAAAACAATCCAGCGGTCCAATTGGGGAGGCATTCTTTACGGGGCCCAAAAACAGTAATTTATATTTCGCGCCAATTTTGTTCATATCTTGTACATCAAGCTCGTATCCACAGGGCACGGATTGGCTATCCCATCTGATGAACAACCGACTATATGACTCGCAAGAAAAAAAGTCAAAATACACGTCACATAAAATGTGGCAAAATGATGGATGGGCTCGTCCGGGATTTGAACCCGGGACCTCTCGCACCCAAAGCGAGAATCATACCCCTAGACCAACGAGCCATCTGATAAATGTGCATTTTTACATTGCTCACAATATTGCAGGTATAGCTAGCATATATCATAGTTGGTGATGCAATATACCGTGGTCAACATTACATTTGTCGTGCAAATGACCAAAAGATCGCCACTTGGTGTGCGCAGATCTATTTCAATCAACCAATACTTTAGTTCGGGCGATGCCACGTCATCAAATATGTCACTACAATACTTAAGTTAATATCACGGCCAAAATGCGCATGGCTCGTTGGTCTAGGGGTATGATTCTCGCTTCGGGTGCGAGAGGTCCCGGGTTCAAATCCCGGACGAGCCCATTTTTTATGTTTTGGTGTGGTCTCAGTAAATATCACTTCAAAACTCGACCCGACGACTATTATTCATTGACAAACATTAAAAGTAAAAGTTGGGCTCGTCCGGGATTTGAACCCGGGACCTCTCGCACCCTAAGCGAGAATCATACCCCTAGACCAACGAGCCAGGCGACAATGTGCATCCGAAATCACGAATCTACGATTAAGTTGGTACTCGCAATATTGGTGTTGCTCAAATGACACATTCTAATACAATAAACATCCTTTTGTGAGGACTTTCTTTCTAATTCGCTGTGAACTAAAGGAGAGCTGCATAATTATAAATATTTTGTCAATCATAAATGTGGTGTAACGAAGCAGAGCACGTTCATATAGCAACATCTAGCGACTACCGTGCATTCGCGCTTCAAAACTAATATTTTTGAACGAGGAAAAGCATCTCGATTAACAAAATCCTAGTAATAATTTGCACATCTTTTACCGTGAGCGTCGGTGGTGTAACGGTCAGCATGGTTGCCTTCCAAGCAGCCGATCCGGGTTCGACTCCCGGCCGACGCACTCGAAACTTTTTTCTTTCAGAACTAGCGATGATTTATCAGTTTATATCGCAAGGCAATCGCTGTTGTCTTCTAAGTTGACAGTGTCCAAGATGACCATTAAAAACGTACAGTAATCCAACAAGGCGTCTGTGGTGTAACGGTCAGCATGGTTGCCTTCCAAGCAGCCGATCCGGGTTCGACTCCCGGCCGACGCATGTCATTTAGAGACTATAGTTCGTGCTCACAAAATGCATCAACGATGCAAAATAGTATATTTACCGTGCAAAACAATCCAGCGGTCCAATTGGGGAGGCATTCTTTACGGGGCCCAAAAACAGTAATTTATATTTCGCGCCAATTTTGTTCATATCTTGTACATCAAGCTCGTATCCACAGGGCACGGATTGGCTATCCCATCTGATG
>CP136063.1:247385137-247402637 GCA_032622095.1 Siphonodentalium dalli | reverse complement strand
GGACGAGCCCATTTTTTATGTTTTGGTGTGGTCTCAGTAAATATCACTTCAAAACTCGACCCGACGACTATTATTCATTGACAAACATTAAAAGTAAAAGTTGGGCTCGTCCGGGATTTGAACCCGGGACCTCTCGCACCCTAAGCGAGAATCATACCCCTAGACCAACGAGCCAGGCGACAATGTGCATTCGAAATCACGAATCTACGATTAAGTTGGTACTCGCAATATTGGTGTTGCTCAAATGACACATTCTAATACAATAAACATCCTTTTGTGAGGACTTTCTTTCTAATTCGCTGTGAACTAAAGGAGAGCTGCATAATTATAAATATTTTGTCAATCATAAATGTGGTGTAACGAAGCAGAGCACGTTCATATAGCAACATCTAGCGACTACCGTGCATTCGCGCTTCAAAACTAATATTTTTGAACGAGGAAAAGCATCTCGATTAACAAAATCCTAGTAATAATTTGCACATCTTTTACCGTGAGCGTCGGTGGTGTAACGGTCAGCATGGTTGCCTTCCAAGCAGCCGATCCGGGTTCGACTCCCGGCCGACGCACTCGAAACTTTTTTCTTTCAGAACTAGCGATGATTTATCAGTTTATATCGCAAGGCAATCGCTGTTGTCTTCTAAGTTGACAGTGTCCAAGATGACCATTAAAAACGTACAGTAATCCAACAAGGCGTCTGTGGTGTAACGGTCAGCATGGTTGCCTTCCAAGCAGCCGATCCGGGTTCGACTCCCGGCCGACGCATGTCATTTAGAGACTATAGTTCGTGCTCACAAAATGCATCAACGATGCAAAATAGTATATTTACCGTGCAAAACAATCCAGCGGTCCAATTGGGGAGGCATTCTTTACGGGGCCCAAAAACAGTAATTTATATTTCGCGCCAATTTTGTTCATATCTTGTACATCAAGCTCGTATCCACAGGGCACGGATTGGCTATCCCATCTGATGAACAACCGACTATATGACTCGCAAGAAAAAAAGTCAAAATACACGTCACATAAAATGTGGCAAAATGATGGATGGGCTCGTCCGGGATTTGAACCCGGGACCTCTCGCACCCAAAGCGAGAATCATACCCCTAGACCAACGAGCCATCTGATAAATGTGCATTTTTACATTGCTCACAATATTGCAGGTATAGCTAGCATATATCATAGTTGGTGATGCAATATACCGTGGTCAACATTACATTTGTCGTGCAAATGACCAAAAGATCGCCACTTGGTGTGCGCAGATCTATTTCAATCAACCAATACTTTAGTTCGGGCGATGCCACGTCATCAAATATGTCACTACAATACTTAAGTTAATATCACGGCCAAAATGCGCATGGCTCGTTGGTCTAGGGGTATGATTCTCGCTTCGGGTGCGAGAGGTCCCGGGTTCAAATCCCGGACGAGCCCATTTTTTATGTTTTGGTGTGGTCTCAGTAAATATCACTTCAAAACTCGACCCGACGACTATTATTCATTGACAAACATTAAAAGTAAAAGTTGGGCTCGTCCGGGATTTGAACCCGGGACCTCTCGCACCCTAAGCGAGAATCATACCCCTAGACCAACGAGCCAGGCGACAATGTGCATCCGAAATCACGAATCTACGATTAAGTTGGTACTCGCAATATTGGTGTTGCTCAAATGACACATTCTAATACAATAAACATCCTTTTGTGAGGACTTTCTTTCTAATTCGCTGTGAACTAAAGGAGAGCTGCATAATTATAAATATTTTGTCAATCATAAATGTGGTGTAACGAAGCAGAGCACGTTCATATAGCAACATCTAGCGACTACCGTGCATTCGCGCTTCAAAACTAATATTTTTGAACGAGGAAAAGCATCTCGATTAACAAAATCCTAGTAATAATTTGCACATCTTTTACCGTGAGCGTCGGTGGTGTAACGGTCAGCATGGTTGCCTTCCAAGCAGCCGATCCGGGTTCGACTCCCGGCCGACGCACTCGAAACTTTTTTCTTTCAGAACTAGCGATGATTTATCAGTTTATATCGCAAGGCAATCGCTGTTGTCTTCTAAGTTGACAGTGTCCAAGATGACCATTAAAAACGTACAGTAATCCAACAAGGCGTCTGTGGTGTAACGGTCAGCATGGTTGCCTTCCAAGCAGCCGATCCGGGTTCGACTCCCGGCCGACGCATGTCATTTAGAGACTATAGTTCGTGCTCACAAAATGCATCAACGATGCAAAATAGTATATTTACCGTGCAAAACAATCCAGCGGTCCAATTGGGGAGGCATTCTTTACGGGGCCCAAAAACAGTAATTTATATTTCGCGCCAATTTTGTTCATATCTTGTACATCAAGCTCGTATCCACAGGGCACGGATTGGCTATCCCATCTGATGAACAACCGACTATATGACTCGCAAGAAAAAAAGTCAAAATACACGTCACATAAAATGTGGCAAAATGATGGATGGGCTCGTCCGGGATTTGAACCCGGGACCTCTCGCACCCAAAGCGAGAATCATACCCCTAGACCAACGAGCCATCTGATAAATGTGCATTTTTACATTGCTCACAATATTGCAGGTATAGCTAGCATATATCATAGTTGGTGATGCAATATACCGTGGTCAACATTACATTTGTCGTGCAAATGACCAAAAGATCGCCACTTGGTGTGCGCAGATCTATTTCAATCAACCAATACTTTAGTTCGGGCGATGCCACGTCATCAAATATGTCACTACAATACTTAAGTTAATATCACGGCCAAAATGCGCATGGCTCGTTGGTCTAGGGGTATGATTCTCGCTTCGGGTGCGAGAGGTCCCGGGTTCAAATCCCGGACGAGCCCATTTTTTATGTTTTGGTGTGGTCTCAGTAAATATCACTTCAAAACTCGACCCGACGACTATTATACATTGACAAACATTAAAAGTAAAAGTTGGGCTCGTCCGGGATTTGAACCCGGGACCTCTCGCACCCTAAGCGAGAATCATACCCCTAGACCAACGAGCCAGGCGACAATGTGCATCCGAAATCACGAATCTACGATTAAGTTGGTACTCGCAATATTGGTGTTGCTCAAATGACACATTCTAATACAATAAACATCCTTTTGTGAGGACTTTCTTTCTAATTCGCTGTGAACTAAAGGAGAGCTGCATAATTATAAATATTTTGTCAATCATAAATGTGGTGTAACGAAGCAGAGCACGTTCATATAGCAACATCTAGCGACTACCGTGCATTCGCGCTTCAAAACTAATATTTTTGAACGAGGAAAAGCATCTCGATTAACAAAATCCTAGTAATAATTTGCACATCTTTTACCGTGAGCGTCGGTGGTGTAACGGTCAGCATGGTTGCCTTCCAAGCAGCCGATCCGGGTTCGACTCCCGGCCGACGCACTCGAAACTTTTTTCTTTCAGAACTAGCGATGATTTATCAGTTTATATCGCAAGGCAATCGCTGTTGTCTTCTAAGTTGACAGTGTCCAAGATGACCATTAAAAACGTACAGTAATCCAACAAGGCGTCTGTGGTGTAACGGTCAGCATGGTTGCCTTCCAAGCAGCCGATCCGGGTTCGACTCCCGGCCGACGCATGTCATTTAGAGACTATAGTTCGTGCTCACAAAATGCATCAACGATGCAAAATAGTATATTTACCGTGCAAAACAATCCAGCGGTCCAATTGGGGAGGCATTCTTTACGGGGCCCAAAAACAGTAATTTATATTTCGCGCCAATTTTGTTCATATCTTGTACATCAAGCTCGTATCCACAGGGCACGGATTGGCTATCCCATCTGATGAACAACCGACTATATGACTCGCAAGAAAAAAAGTCAAAATACACGTCACATAAAATGTGGCAAAATGATGGATGGGCTCGTCCGGGATTTGAACCCGGGACCTCTCGCACCCAAAGCGAGAATCATACCCCTAGACCAACGAGCCATCTGATAAATGAGCATTTTTACATTGCTCACAATATTGCAGGTATAGCTAGCATATATCATAGTTGGTGATGCAATATACCGTGGTCAACATTACATTTGTCGTGCAAATGACCAAAAGATCGCCACTTGGTGTGCGCAGATCTATTTCAATCAACCAATACTTTAGTTCGGGCGATGCCACGTCATCAAATATGTCACTACAATACTTAAGTTAATATCACGGCCAAAATGCGCATGGCTCGTTGGTCTAGGGGTATGATTCTCGCTTCGGGTGCGAGAGGTCCCGGGTTCAAATCCCGGACGAGCCCATTTTTTATGTTTTGGTGTGGTCTCAGTAAATATCACTTCAAAACTCGACCCGACGACTATTATTCATTGACAAACATTAAAAGTAAAAGTTGGGCTCGTCCGGGATTTGAACCCGGGACCTCTCGCACCCTAAGCGAGAATCATACCCCTAGACCAACGAGCCAGGCGACAATGTGCATCCGAAATCACGAATCTACGATTAAGTTGGTACTCGCAATATTGGTGTTGCTCAAATGACACATTCTAATACAATAAACATCCTTTTGTGAGGACTTTCTTTCTAATTCGCTGTGAACTAAAAGAGAGCTGCATAATTATAAATATTTTGTCAATCATAAATGTGGTGTAACGAAGCAGAGCACGTTCATATAGCAACATCTAGCGACTACCGTGCATTCGCGCTTCAAAACTAATATTTTTGAACGAGGAAAAGCATCTCGATTAACAAAATCCTAGTAATAATTTGCACATCTTTTACCGTGAGCGTCGGTGGTGTAACGGTCAGCATGGTTGCCTTCCAAGCAGCCGATCCGGGTTCGACTCCCGGCCGACGCACTCGAAACTTTTTTCTTTCAGAACTAGCGATGATTTATCAGTTTATATCGCAAGGCAATCGCTGTTGTCTTCTAAGTTGACAGTGTCCAAGATGACCATTAAAAACGTACAGTAATCCAACAAGGCGTCTGTGGTGTAACGGTCAGCATGGTTGCCTTCCAAGCAGCCGATCCGGGTTCGACTCCCGGCCGACGCATGTCATTTAGAGACTATAGTTCGTGCTCACAAAATGCATCAACGATGCAAAATAGTATATTTACCGTGCAAAACAATCCAGCGGTCCAATTGGGGAGGCATTCTTTACGGGGCCCAAAAACAGTAATTTATATTTCGCGCCAATTTTGTTCATATCTTGTACATCAAGCTCGTATCCACAGGGCACGGATTGGCTATCCCATCTGATGAACAACCGACTATATGACTCGCAAGAAAAAAAGTCAAAATACACGTCACATAAAATGTGGCAAAATGATGGATGGGCTCGTCCGGGATTTGAACCCGGGACCTCTCGCACCCAAAGCGAGAATCATACCCCTAGACCAACGAGCCATCTGATAAATGTGCATTTTTACATTGCTCACAATATTGCAGGTATAGCTAGCATATATCATAGTTGGTGATGCAATATACCGTGGTCAACATTACATTTGTCGTGCAAATGACCAAAAGATCGCCACTTGGTGTGCGCAGATCTATTTCAATCAACCAATACTTTAGTTCGGGCGATGCCACGTCATCAAATATGTCACTACAATACTTAAGTTAATATCACGGCCAAAATGCGCATGGCTCGTTGGTCTAGGGGTATGATTCTCGCTTCGGGTGCGAGAGGTCCCGGGTTCAAATCCCGGACGAGCCCATTTTTTATGTTTTGGTGTGGTCTCAGTAAATATCACTTCAAAACTCGACCCGACGACTATTATTCATTGACAAACATTAAAAGTAAAAGTTGGGCTCGTCCGGGATTTGAACCCGGGACCTCTCGCACCCTAAGCGAGAATCATACCCCTAGACCAACGAGCCAGGCGACAATGTGCATCCGAAATCACGAATCTACGATTAAGTTGGTACTCGCAATATTGGTGTTGCTCAAATGACACATTCTAATACAATAAACATCCTTTTGTGAGGACTTTCTTTCTAATTCGCTGTGAACTAAAGGAGAGCTGCATAATTATAAATATTTTGTCAATCATAAATGTGGTGTAACGAAGCAGAGCACGTTCATATAGCAACATCTAGCGACTACCGTGCATTCGCGCTTCAAAACTAATATTTTTGAACGAGGAAAAGCATCTCGATTAACAAAATCCTAGTAATAATTTGCACATCTTTTACCGTGAGCGTCGGTGGTGTAACGGTCAGCATGGTTGCCTTCCAAGCAGCCGATCCGGGTTCGACTCCCGGCCGACGCACTCGAAACTTTTTTCTTTCAGAACTAGCGATGATTTATCAGTTTATATCGCAAGGCAATCGCTGTTGTCTTCTAAGTTGACAGTGTCCAAGATGACCATTAAAAACGTACAGTAATCCAACAAGGCGTCTGTGGTGTAACGGTCAGCATGGTTGCCTTCCAAGCAGCCGATCCGGGTTCGACTCCCGGCCGACGCATGTCATTTAGAGACTATAGTTCGTGCTCACAAAATGCATCAACGATGCAAAATAGTATATTTACCGTGCAAAACAATCCAGCGGTCCAATTGGGGAGGCATTCTTTACGGGGCCCAAAAACAGTAATTTATATTTCGCGCCAATTTTGTTCATATCTTGTACATCAAGCTCGTATCCACAGGGCACGGATTGGCTATCCCATCTGATGAACAACCGACTATATGACTCGCAAGAAAAAAAGTCAAAATACACGTCACATAAAATGTGGCAAAATGATGGATGGGCTCGTCCGGGATTTGAACCCGGGACCTCTCGCACCCAAAGCGAGAATCATACCCCTAGACCAACGAGCCATCTGATAAATGTGCATTTTTACATTGCTCACAATATTGCAGGTATAGCTAGCATATATCATAGTTGGTGATGCAATATACCGTGGTCAACATTACATTTGTCGTGCAAATGACCAAAAGATCGCCACTTGGTGTGCGCAGATCTATTTCAATCAACCAATACTTTAGTTCGGGCGATGCCACGTCATCAAATATGTCACTACAATACTTAAGTTAATATCACGGCCAAAATGCGCATGGCTCGTTGGTCTAGGGGTATGATTCTCGCTTCGGGTGCGAGAGGTCCCGGGTTCAAATCCCGGACGAGCCCATTTTTTATGTTTTGGTGTGGTCTCAGTAAATATCACTTCAAAACTCGACCCGACGACTATTATTCATTGACAAACATTAAAAGTAAAAGTTGGGCTCGTCCGGGATTTGAACCCGGGACCTCTCGCACCCTAAGCGAGAATCATACCCCTAGACCAACGAGCCAGGCGACAATGTGCATCCGAAATCACGAATCTACGATTAAGTTGGTACTCGCAATATTGGTGTTGCTCAAATGACACATTCTAATACAATAAACATCCTTTTGTGAGGACTTTCTTTCTAATTCGCTGTGAACTAAAGGAGAGCTGCATAATTATAAATATTTTGTCAATCATAAATGTGGTGTAACGAAGCAGAGCACGTTCATATAGCAACATCTAGCGACTACCGTGCATTCGCGCTTCAAAACTAATATTTTTGAACGAGGAAAAGCATCTCGATTAACAAAATCCTAGTAATAATTTGCACATCTTTTACCGTGAGCGTCGGTGGTGTAACGGTCAGCATGGTTGCCTTCCAAGCAGCCGATCCGGGTTCGACTCCCGGCCGACGCACTCGAAACTTTTTTCTTTCAGAACTAGCGATGATTTATCAGTTTATATCGCAAGGCAATCGCTGTTGTCTTCTAAGTTGACAGTGTCCAAGATGACCATTAAAAACGTACAGTAATCCAACAAGGCGTCTGTGGTGTAACGGTCAGCATGGTTGCCTTCCAAGCAGCCGATCCGGGTTCGACTCCCGGCCGACGCATGTCATTTAGAGACTATAGTTCGTGCTCACAAAATGCATCAACGATGCAAAATAGTATATTTACCGTGCAAAACAATCCAGCGGTCCAATTGGGGAGGCATTCTTTACGGGGCCCAAAAACAGTAATTTATATTTCGCGCCAATTTTGTTCATATCTTGTACATCAAGCTCGTATCCACAGGGCACGGATTGGCTATCCCATCTGATGAACAACCGACTATATGACTCGCAAGAAAAAAAGTCAAAATACACGTCACATAAAATGTGGCAAAATGATGGATGGGCTCGTCCGGGATTTGAACCCGGGACCTCTCGCACCCAAAGCGAGAATCATACCCCTAGACCAACGAGCCATCTGATAAATGTGCATTTTTACATTGCTCACAATATTGCAGGTATAGCTAGCATATATCATAGTTGGTGATGCAATATACCGTGGTCAACATTACATTTGTCGTGCAAATGACCAAAAGATCGCCACTTGGTGTGCGCAGATCTATTTCAATCAACCAATACTTTAGTTCGGGCGATGCCACGTCATCAAATATGTCACTACAATACTTAAGTTAATATCACGGCCAAAATGCGCATGGCTCGTTGGTCTAGGGGTATGATTCTCGCTTCGGGTGCGAGAGGTCCCGGGTTCAAATCCCGGACGAGCCCATTTTTTATGTTTTGGTGTGGTCTCAGTAAATATCACTTCAAAACTCGACCCGACGACTATTATTCATTGACAAACATTAAAAGTAAAAGTTGGGCTCGTCCGGGATTTGAACCCGGGACCTCTCGCACCCTAAGCGAGAATCATACCCCTAGACCAACGAGCCAGGCGACAATGTGCATCCGAAATCACGAATCTACGATTAAGTTGGTACTCGCAATATTGGTGTTGCTCAAATGACACATTCTAATACAATAAACATCCTTTTGTGAGGACTTTCTTTCTAATTCGCTGTGAACTAAAGGAGAGCTGCATAATTATAAATATTTTGTCAATCATAAATGTGGTGTAACGAAGCAGAGCACGTTCATATAGCAACATCTAGCGACTACCGTGCATTCGCGCTTCAAAACTAATATTTTTGAACGAGGAAAAGCATCTCGATTAACAAAATCCTAGTAATAATTTGCACATCTTTTACCGTGAGCGTCGGTGGTGTAACGGTCAGCATGGTTGCCTTCCAAGCAGCCGATCCGGGTTCGACTCCCGGCCGACGCACTCGAAACTTTTTTCTTTCAGAACTAGCGATGATTTATCAGTTTATATCGCAAGGCAATCGCTGTTGTCTTCTAAGTTGACAGTGTCCAAGATGACCATTAAAAACGTACAGTAATCCAACAAGGCGTCTGTGGTGTAACGGTCAGCATGGTTGCCTTCCAAGCAGCCGATCCGGGTTCGACTCCCGGCCGACGCATGTCATTTAGAGACTATAGTTCGTGCTCACAAAATGCATCAACGATGCAAAATAGTATATTTACCGTGCAAAACAATCCAGCGGTCCAATTGGGGAGGCATTCTTTACGGGGCCCAAAAACAGTAATTTATATTTCGCGCCAATTTTGTTCATATCTTGTACATCAAGCTCGTATCCACAGGGCACGGATTGGCTATCCCATCTGATGAACAACCGACTATATGACTCGCAAGAAAAAAAGTCAAAATACACGTCACATAAAATGTGGCAAAATGATGGATGGGCTCGTCCGGGATTTGAACCCGGGACCTCTCGCACCCAAAGCGAGAATCATACCCCTAGACCAACGAGCCATCTGATAAATGTGCATTTTTACATTGCTCACAATATTGCAGGTATAGCTAGCATATATCATAGTTGGTGATGCAATATACCGTGGTCAACATTACATTTGTCGTGCAAATGACCAAAAGATCGCCACTTGGTGTGCGCAGATCTATTTCAATCAACCAATACTTTAGTTCGGGCGATGCCACGTCATCAAATATGTCACTACAATACTTAAGTTAATATCACGGCCAAAATGCGCATGGCTCGTTGGTCTAGGGGTATGATTCTCGCTTCGGGTGCGAGAGGTCCCGGGTTCAAATCCCGGACGAGCCCATTTTTTATGTTTTGGTGTGGTCTCAGTAAATATCACTTCAAAACTCGACCCGACGACTATTATTCATTGACAAACATTAAAAGTAAAAGTTGGGCTCGTCCGGGATTTGAACCCGGGACCTCTCGCACCCTAAGCGAGAATCATACCCCTAGACCAACGAGCCAGGCGACAATGTGCATCCGAAATCACGAATCTACGATTAAGTTGGTACTCGCAATATTGGTGTTGCTCAAATGACACATTCTAATACAATAAACATCCTTTTGTGAGGACTTTCTTTCTAATTCGCTGTGAACTAAAAGAGAGCTGCATAATTATAAATATTTTGTCAATCATAAATGTGGTGTAACGAAGCAGAGCACGTTCATATAGCAACATCTAGCGACTACCGTGCATTCGCGCTTCAAAACTAATATTTTTGAACGAGGAAAAGCATCTCGATTAACAAAATCCTAGTAATAATTTGCACATCTTTTACCGTGAGCGTCGGTGGTGTAACGGTCAGCATGGTTGCCTTCCAAGCAGCCGATCCGGGTTCGACTCCCGGCCGACGCACTCGAAACTTTTTTCTTTCAGAACTAGCGATGATTTATCAGTTTATATCGCAAGGCAATCGCTGTTGTCTTCTAAGTTGACAGTGTCCAAGATGACCATTAAAAACGTACAGTAATCCAACAAGGCGTCTGTGGTGTAACGGTCAGCATGGTTGCCTTCCAAGCAGCCGATCCGGGTTCGACTCCCGGCCGACGCATGTCATTTAGAGACTATAGTTCGTGCTCACAAAATGCATCAACGATGCAAAATAGTATATTTACCGTGCAAAACAATCCAGCGGTCCAATTGGGGAGGCATTCTTTACGGGGCCCAAAAACAGTAATTTATATTTCGCGCCAATTTTGTTCATATCTTGTACATCAAGCTCGTATCCACAGGGCACGGATTGGCTATCCCATCTGATGAACAACCGACTATAGAAATACACGTCACATAAAATGTGGCAAAATGATGGATGGGCTCGTCCGGGATTTGAACCCGGGACCTCTCGCACCCAAAGCGAGAATCATACCCCTAGACCAACGAGCCATCTGATAAATGTGCATTTTTACATTGCTCACAATATTGCAGGTATAGCTAGCATATATCATAGTTGGTGATGCAATATACCGTGGTCAACATTACATTTGTCGTGCAAATGACCAAAAGATCGCCACTTGGTGTGCGCAGATCTATTTCAATCAACCAATACTTTAGTTCGGGCGATGCCACGTCATCAAATATGTCACTACAATACTTAAGTTAATATCACGGCCAAAATGCGCATGGCTCGTTGGTCTAGGGGTATGATTCTCGCTTCGGGTGCGAGAGGTCCCGGGTTCAAATCCCGGACGAGCCCATTTTTTATGTTTTGGTGTGGTCTCAGTAAATATCACTTCAAAACTCGACCCGACGACTATTATTCATTGACAAACATTAAAAGTAAAAGTTGGGCTCGTCCGGGATTTGAACCCGGGACCTCTCGCACCCTAAGCGAGAATCATACCCCTAGACCAACGAGCCAGGCGACAATGTGCATCCGAAATCACGAATCTACGATTAAGTTGGTACTCGCAATATTGGTGTTGCTCAAATGACACATTCTAATACAATAAACATCCTTTTGTGAGGACTTTCTTTCTAATTCGCTGTGAACTAAAGGAGAGCTGCATAATTATAAATATTTTGTCAATCATAAATGTGGTGTAACGAAGCAGAGCACGTTCATATAGCAACATCTAGCGACTACCGTGCATTCGCGCTTCAAAACTAATATTTTTGAACGAGGAAAAGCATCTCGATTAACAAAATCCTAGTAATAATTTGCACATCTTTTACCGTGAGCGTCGGTGGTGTAACGGTCAGCATGGTTGCCTTCCAAGCAGCCGATCCGGGTTCGACTCCCGGCCGACGCACTCGAAACTTTTTTCTTTCAGAACTAGCGATGATTTATCAGTTTATATCGCAAGGCAATCGCTGTTGTCTTCTAAGTTGACAGTGTCCAAGATGACCATTAAAAACGTACAGTAATCCAACAAGGCGTCTGTGGTGTAACGGTCAGCATGGTTGCCTTCCAAGCAGCCGATCCGGGTTCGACTCCCGGCCGACGCATGTCATTTAGAGACTATAGTTCGTGCTCACAAAATGCATCAACGATGCAAAATAGTATATTTACCGTGCAAAACAATCCAGCGGTCCAATTGGGGAGGCATTCTTTACGGGGCCCAAAAACAGTAATTTATATTTCGCGCCAATTTTGTTCATATCTTGTACATCAAGCTCGTATCCACAGGGCACGGATTGGCTATCCCATCTGATGAACAACCGACTATATGACTCGCAAGAAAAAAAGTCAAAATACACGTCACATAAAATGTGGCAAAATGATGGATGGGCTCGTCCGGGATTTGAACCCGGGACCTCTCGCACCCAAAGCGAGAATCATACCCCTAGACCAACGAGCCATCTGATAAATGTGCATTTTTACATTGCTCACAATATTGCAGGTATAGCTAGCATATATCATAGTTGGTGATGCAATATACCGTGGTCAACATTACATTTGTCGTGCAAATGACCAAAAGATCGCCACTTGGTGTGCGCAGATCTATTTCAATCAACCAATACTTTAGTTCGGGCGATGCCACGTCATCAAATATGTCACTACAATACTTAAGTTAATATCACGGCCAAAATGCGCATGGCTCGTTGGTCTAGGGGTATGATTCTCGCTTCGGGTGCGAGAGGTCCCGGGTTCAAATCCCGGACGAGCCCATTTTTTATGTTTTGGTGTGGTCTCAGTAAATATCACTTCAAAACTCGACCCGACGACTATTATTCATTGACAAACATTAAAAGTAAAAGTTGGGCTCGTCCGGGATTTGAACCCGGGACCTCTCGCACCCTAAGCGAGAATCATACCCCTAGACCAACGAGCCAGGCGACAATGTGCATCCGAAATCACGAATCTACGATTAAGTTGGTACTCGCAATATTGGTGTGGCTCAAATGACACATTCTAATACAATAAACATCCTTTTGTGAGGACTTTCTTTCTAATTCGCTGTGAACTAAAGGAGAGCTGCATAATTATAAATATTTTGTCAATCATAAATGTGGTGTAACGAAGCAGAGCACGTTCATATAGCAACATCTAGCGACTACCGTGCATTCGCGCTTCAAAACTAATATTTTTGAACGAGGAAAAGCATCTCGATTAACAAAATCCTAGTAATAATTTGCACATCTTTTACCGTGAGCGTCGGTGGTGTAACGGTCAGCATGGTTGCCTTCCAAGCAGCCGATCCGGGTTCGACTCCCGGCCGACGCACTCGAAACTTTTTTCTTTCAGAACTAGCGATGATTTATCAGTTTATATCGCAAGGCAATCGCTGTTGTCTTCTAAGTTGACAGTGTCCAAGATGACCATTAAAAACGTACAGTAATCCAACAAGGCGTCTGTGGTGTAACGGTCAGCATGGTTGCCTTCCAAGCAGCCGATCCGGGTTCGACTCCCGGCCGACGCATGTCATTTAGAGACTATAGTTCGTGCTCACAAAATGCATCAACGATGCAAAATAGTATATTTACCGTGCAAAACAATCCAGCGGTCCAATTGGGGAGGCATTCTTTACGGGGCCCAAAAACAGTAATTTATATTTCGCGCCAATTTTGTTCATATCTTGTACATCAAGCTCGTATCCACAGGGCACGGATTGGCTATCCCATCTGATGAACAACCGACTATATGACTCGCAAGAAAAAAAGTCAAAATACACGTCACATAAAATGTGGCAAAATGATGGATGGGCTCGTCCGGGATTTGAACCCGGGACCTCTCGCACCCAAAGCGAGAATCATACCCCTAGACCAACGAGCCATCTGATAAATGTGCATTTTTACATTGCTCACAATATTGCAGGTATAGCTAGCATATATCATAGTTGGTGATGCAATATACCGTGGTCAACATTACATTTGTCGTGCAAATGACCAAAAGATCGCCACTTGGTGTGCGCAGATCTATTTCAATCAACCAATACTTTAGTTCGGGCGATGCCACGTCATCAAATATGTCACTACAATACTTAAGTTAATATCACGGCCAAAATGCGCATGGCTCGTTGGTCTAGGGGTATGATTCTCGCTTCGGGTGCGAGAGGTCCCGGGTTCAAATCCCGGACGAGCCCATTTTTTTATGTTTTGGTGTGGTCTCAGTAAATATCACTTCAAAACTCGACCCGACGACTATTATTCATTGACAAACATTAAAAGTAAAAGTTGGGCTCGTCCGGGATTTGAACCCGGGACCTCTCGCACCCTAAGCGAGAATCATACCCCTAGACCAACGAGCCAGGCGACAATGTGCATCCGAAATCACGAATCTACGATTAAGTTGGTACTCGCAATATTGGTGTTGCTCAAATGACACATTCTAATACAATAAACATCCTTTTGTGAGGACTTTCTTTCTAATTCGCTGTGAACTAAAGGAGAGCTGCATAATTATAAATATTTTGTCAATCATAAATGTGGTGTAACGAAGCAGAGCACGTTCATATAGCAACATCTAGCGACTACCGTGCATTCGCGCTTCAAAACTAATATTTTTGAACGAGGAAAAGCATCTCGATTAACAAAATCCTAGTAATAATTTGCACATCTTTTACCGTGAGCGTCGGTGGTGTAACGGTCAGCATGGTTGCCTTCCAAGCAGCCGATCCGGGTTCGACTCCCGGCCGACGCACTCGAAACTTTTTTCTTTCAGAACTAGCGATGATTTATCAGTTTATATCGCAAGGCAATCGCTGTTGTCTTCTAAGTTGACAGTGTCCAAGATGACCATTAAAAACGTACAGTAATCCAACAAGGCGTCTGTGGTGTAACGGTCAGCATGGTTGCCTTCCAAGCAGCCGATCCGGGTTCGACTCCCGGCCGACGCATGTCATTTAGAGACTATAGTTCGTGCTCACAAAATGCATCAACGATGCAAAATAGTATATTTACCGTGCAAAACAATCCAGCGGTCCAATTGGGGAGGCATTCTTTACGGGGCCCAAAAACAGTAATTTATATTTCGCGCCAATTTTGTTCATATCTTGTACATCAAGCTCGTATCCACAGGGCACGGATTGGCTATCCCATCTGATGAACAACCGACTATATGACTCGCAAGAAAAAAAGTCAAAATACACGTCACATAAAATGTGGCAAAATGATGGATGGGCTCGTCCGGGATTTGAACCCGGGACCTCTCGCACCCAAAGCGAGAATCATACCCCTAGACCAACGAGCCATCTGATAAATGTGCATTTTTACATTGCTCACAATATTGCAGGTATAGCTAGCATATATCATAGTTGGTGATGCAATATACCGTGGTCAACATTACATTTGTCGTGCAAATGACCAAAAGATCGCCACTTGGTGTGCGCAGATCTATTTCAATCAACCAATACTTTAGTTCGGGCGATGCCACGTCATCAAATATGTCACTACAATACTTAAGTTAATATCACGGCCAAAATGCGCATGGCTCGTTGGTCTAGGGGTATGATTCTCGCTTCGGGTGCGAGAGGTCCCGGGTTCAAATCCCGGACGAGCCCATTTTTTATGTTTTGGTGTGGTCTCAGTAAATATCACTTCAAAACTCGACCCGACGACTATTATTCATTGACAAACATTAAAAGTAAAAGTTGGGCTCGTCCGGGATTTGAACCCGGGACCTCTCGCACCCTAAGCGAGAATCATACCCCTAGACCAACGAGCCAGGCGACAATGTGCATCCGAAATCACGAATCTACGATTAAGTTGGTACTCGCAATATTGGTGTGGCTCAAATGACACATTCTAATACAATAAACATCCTTTTGTGAGGACTTTCTTTCTAATTCGCTGTGAACTAAAGGAGAGCTGCATAATTATAAATATTTTGTCAATCATAAATGTGGTGTAACGAAGCAGAGCACGTTCATATAGCAACATCTAGCGACTACCGTGCATTCGCGCTTCAAAACTAATATTTTTGAACGAGGAAAAGCATCTCGATTAACAAAATCCTAGTAATAATTTGCACATCTTTTACCGTGAGCGTCGGTGGTGTAACGGTCAGCATGGTTGCCTTCCAAGCAGCCGATCCGGGTTCGACTCCCGGCCGACGCACTCGAAACTTTTTTCTTTCAGAACTAGCGATGATTTATCAGTTTATATCGCAAGGCAATCGCTGTTGTCTTCTAAGTTGACAGTGTCCAAGATGACCATTAAAAACGTACAGTAATCCAACAAGGCGTCTGTGGTGTAACGGTCAGCATGGTTGCCTTCCAAGCAGCCGATCCGGGTTCGACTCCCGGCCGACGCATGTCATTTAGAGACTATAGTTCGTGCTCACAAAATGCATCAACGATGCAAAATAGTATATTTACCGTCCAAAACAATCCAGCGGTCCAATTGGGGAGGCATTCTTTACGGGGCCCAAAAACAGTAATTTATATTTCGCGCCAATTTTGTTCATATCTTGTACATCAAGCTCGTATCCACAGGGCACGGATTGGCTATCCCATCTGATGAACAACCGACTATATGACTCGCAAGAAAAAAAGTCAAAATACACGTCACATAAAATGTGGCAAAATGATGGATGGGCTCGTCCGGGATTTGAAACCGGGACCTCTCGCACCCAAAGCGAGAATCATACCCCTAGACCAACGAGCCATCTGATAAATGTGCATTTTTACATTGCTCACAATATTGCAGGTATAGCTAGCATATATCATAGTTGGTGATGCAATATACCGTGGTCAACATTACATTTGTCGTGCAAATGACCAAAAGATCGCCACTTGGTGTGCGCAGATCTATTTCAATCAACCAATACTTTAGTTCGGGCGATGCCACGTCATCAAATATGTCACTACAATACTTAAGTTAATATCACGGCCAAAATGCGCATGGCTCGTTGGTCTAGGGGTATGATTCTCGCTTCGGGTGCGAGAGGTCCCGGGTTCAAATCCCGGACGAGCCCATTTTTTATGTTTTGGTGTGGTCTCAGTAAATATCACTTCAAAACTCGACCCGACGACTATTATTCATTGACAAACATTAAAAGTAAAAGTTGGGCTCGTCCGGGATTTGAACCCGGGACCTCTCGCACCCTAAGCGAGAATCATACCCCTAGACCAACGAGCCAGGCGACAATGTGCATCCGAAATCACGAATCTACGATTAAGTTGGTACTCGCAATATTGGTGTGGCTCAAATGACACATTCTAATACAATAAACATCCTTTTGTGAGGACTTTCTTTCTAATTCGCTGTGAACTAAAGGAGAGCTGCATAATTATAAATATTTTGTCAATCATAAATGTGGTGTAACGAAGCAGAGCACGTTCATATAGCAACATCTAGCGACTACCGTGCATTCGCGCTTCAAAACTAATATTTTTGAACGAGGAAAAGCATCTCGATTAACAAAATCCTAGTAATAATTTGCACATCTTTTACCGTGAGCGTCGGTGGTGTAACGGTCAGCATGGTTGCCTTCCAAGCAGCCGA
>CP136063.1:247375137-247380137 GCA_032622095.1 Siphonodentalium dalli | reverse complement strand
CACGTCATCAAATATGTCACTACAATACTTAAGTTAATATCACGGCCAAAATGCGCATGGCTCGTTGGTCTAGGGGTATGATTCTCGCTTCGGGTGCGAGAGGTCCCGGGTTCAAATCCCGGACGAGCCCATTTTTTATGTTTTGGTGTGGTCTTAAAAGTAAAAGTTGGGCTCGTCCGGGATTTGAACCCGGGACCTCTCGCACCCTAAGCGAGAATCATACCCCTAGACCAACGAGCCAGGCGACAATGTGCATCCGAAATCACGAATCTACGATTAAGTTGGTACTCGCAATATTGGTGTGGCTCAAATGACACATTCTAATACAATAAACATCCTTTTGTGAGGACTTTCTTTCTAATTCGCTGTGAACTAAAGGAGAGCTGCATAATTATAAATATTTTGTCAATCATAAATGTGGTGTAACGAAGCAGAGCACGTTCATATAGCAACATCTAGCGACTACCGTGCATTCGCGCTTCAAAACTAATATTTTTGAACGAGGAAAAGCATCTCGATTAACAAAATCCTAGTAATAATTTGCACATCTTTTACCGTGAGCGTCGGTGGTGTAACGGTCAGCATGGTTGCCTTCCAAGCAGCCGATCCGGGTTCGACTCCCGGCCGACGCACTCGAAACTTTTTTCTTTCAGAACTAGCGATGATTTATCAGTTTATATCGCAAGGCAATCGCTGTTGTCTTCTAAGTTGACAGTGTCCAAGATGACCATTAAAAACGTACAGTAATCCAACAAGGCGTCTGTGGTGTAACGGTCAGCATGGTTGCCTTCCAAGCAGCCGATCCGGGTTCGACTCCCGGCCGACGCATGTCATTTAGAGACTATAGTTCGTGCTCACAAAATGCATCAACGATGCAAAATAGTATATTTACCGTGCAAAACAATCCAGCGGTCCAATTGGGGAGGCATTCTTTACGGGGCCCAAAAACAGTAATTTATATTTCGCGCCAATTTTGTTCATATCTTGTACATCAAGCTCGTATCCACAGGGCACGGATTGGCTATCCCATCTGATGAACAACCGACTATATGACTCGCAAGAAAAAAAGTCAAAATACACGTCACATAAAATGTGGCAAAATGATGGATGGGCTCGTCCGGGATTTGAACCCGGGACCTCTCGCACCCAAAGCGAGAATCATACCCCTAGACCAACGAGCCATCTGATAAATGTGCATTTTTACATTGCTCACAATATTGCAGGTATAGCTAGCATATATCATAGTTGGTGATGCAATATACCGTGGTCAACATTACATTTGTCGTGCAAATGACCAAAAGATCGCCACTTGGTGTGCGCAGATCTATTTCAATCAACCAATACTTTAGTTCGGGCGATGCCACGTCATCAAATATGTCACTACAATACTTAAGTTAATATCACGGCCAAAATGCGCATGGCTCGTTGGTCTAGGGGTATGATTCTCGCTTCGGGTGCGAGAGGTCCCGGGTTCAAATCCCGGACGAGCCCATTTTTTATGTTTTGGTGTGGTCTCAGTAAATATCACTTCAAAACTCGACCCGACGACTATTATTCATTGACAAACATTAAAAGTAAAAGTTGGGCTCGTCCGGGATTTGAACCCGGGACCTCTCGCACCCTAAGCGAGAATCATACCCCTAGACCAACGAGCCAGGCGACAATGTGCATCCGAAATCACGAATCTACGATTAAGTTGGTACTCGCAATATTGGTGTGGCTCAAATGACACATTCTAATACAATAAACATCCTTTTGTGAGGACTTTCTTTCTAATTCGCTGTGAACTAAAGGAGAGCTGCATAATTATAAATATTTTGTCAATCATAAATGTGGTGTAACGAAGCAGAGCACGTTCATATAGCAACATCTAGCGACTACCGTGCATTCGCGCTTCAAAACTAATATTTTTGAACGAGGAAAAGTATCTCGATTAACAAAATCCTAGTAATAATTTGCACATCTTTTACCGTGAGCGTCGGTGGTGTAACGGTCAGCATGGTTGCCTTCCAAGCAGCCGATCCGGGTTCGACTCCCGGCCGACGCACTCAAAACTTTTTTCTTTCAGAACTAGCGATGATTTATCAGTTTATATCGCAAGGCAATCGCTGTTGTCTTCTAAGTTGACAGTGTCCAAGATGACCATTAAAAACGTACAGTAATCCAACAAGGCGTCTGTGGTGTAACGGTCAGCATGGTTGCCTTCCAAGCAGCCGATCCGGGTTCGACTCCCGGCCGACGCATGTCATTTAGAGACTATAGTTCGTGCTCACAAAATGCATCAACGATGCAAAATAGTATATTTACCGTGCAAAACAATCCAGCGGTCCAATTGGGGAGGCATTCTTTACGGGGCCCAAAAACAGTAATTTATATTTCGCGCCAATTTTGTTCATATCTTGTACATCAAGCTCGTATCCACAGGGCACGGATTGGCTATCCCATCTGATGAACAACCGACTATATGACTCGCAAGAAAAAAAGTCAAAATACACGTCACATAAAATGTGGCAAAATGATGGATGGGCTCGTCCGGGATTTGAACCCGGGACCTCTCGCACCCAAAGCGAGAATCATACCCCTAGACCAACGAGCCATCTGATAAATGTGCATTTTTACATTGCTCACAATATTGCAGGTATAGCTAGCATATATCATAGTTGGTGATGCAATATACCGTGGTCAACATTACATTTGTCGTGCAAATGACCAAAAGATCGCCACTTGGTGTGCGCAGATCTATTTCAATCAACCAATACTTTAGTTCGGGCGATGCCACGTCATCAAATATGTCACTACAATACTTAAGTTAATATCACGGCCAAAATGCGCATGGCTCGTTGGTCTAGGGGTATGATTCTCGCTTCGGGTGCGAGAGGTCCCGGGTTCAAATCCCGGACGAGCCCATTTTTTATGTTTTGGTGTGGTCTTAAAAGTAAAAGTTGGGCTCGTCCGGGATTTGAACCCGGGACCTCTCGCACCCTAAGCGAGAATCATACCCCTAGACCAACGAGCCAGGCGACAATGTGCATCCGAAATCACGAATCTACGATTAAGTTGGTACTCGCAATATTGGTGTGGCTCAAATGACACATTCTAATACAATAAACATCCTTTTGTGAGGACTTTCTTTCTAATTCGCTGTGAACTAAAGGAGAGCTGCATAATTATAAATATTTTGTCAATCATAAATGTGGTGTAACGAAGCAGAGCACGTTCATATAGCAACATCTAGCGACTACCGTGCATTCGCGCTTCAAAACTAATATTTTTGAACGAGGAAAAGCATCTCGATTAACAAAATCCTAGTAATAATTTGCACATCTTTTACCGTGAGCGTCGGTGGTGTAACGGTCAGCATGGTTGCCTTCCAAGCAGCCGATCCGGGTTCGACTCCCGGCCGACGCACTCGAAACTTTTTTCTTTCAGAACTAGCGATGATTTATCAGTTTATATCGCAAGGCAATCGCTGTTGTCTTCTAAGTTGACAGTGTCCAAGATGACCATTAAAAACGTACAGTAATCCAACAAGGCGTCTGTGGTGTAACGGTCAGCATGGTTGCCTTCCAAGCAGCCGATCCGGGTTCGACTCCCGGCCGACGCATGTCATTTAGAGACTATAGTTCGTGCTCACAAAATGCATCAACGATGCAAAATAGTATATTTACCGTGCAAAACAATCCAGCGGTCCAATTGGGGAGGCATTCTTTACGGGGCCCAAAAACAGTAATTTATATTTCGCGCCAATTTTGTTCATATCTTGTACATCAAGCTCGTATCCACAGGGCACGGATTGGCTATCCCATCTGATGAACAACCGACTATATGACTCGCAAGAAAAAAAGTCAAAATACACGTCACATAAAATGTGGCAAAATGATGGATGGGCTCGTCCAGGATTTGAACCCGGGACCTCTCGCACCCAAAGCGAGAATCATACCCCTAGACCAACGAGCCATCTGATAAATGTGCATTTTTACATTGCTCACAATATTGCAGGTATAGCTAGCATATATCATAGTTGGTGATGCAATATACCGTGGTCAACATTACATTTGTCGTGCAAATGACCAAAAGATCGCCACTTGGTGTGCGCAGATCTATTTCAATCAACCAATACTTTAGTTCGGGCGATGCCACGTCATCAAATATGTCACTACAATACTTAAGTTAATATCACGGCCAAAATGCGCATGGCTCGTTGGTCTAGGGGTATGATTCTCGCTTCGGGTGCGAGAGGTCCCGGGTTCAAATCCCGGACGAGCCCATTTTTTATGTTTTGGTGTGGTCTCAGTAAATATCACTTCAAAACTCGACCCGACGACTATTATTCATTGACAAACATTAAAAGTAAAAGTTGGGCTCGTCCGGGATTTGAACCCGGGACCTCTCGCACCCTAAGCGAGAATCATACCCCTAGACCAACGAGCCAGGCGACAATGTGCATCCGAAATCACGAATCTACGATTAAGTTGGTACTCGCAATATTGGTGTGGCTCAAATGACACATTCTAATACAATAAACATCCTTTTGTGAGGACTTTCTTTCTAATTCGCTGTGAACTAAAGGAGAGCTGCATAATTATAAATATTTTGTCAATCATAAATGTGGTGTAACGAAGCAGAGCACGTTCATATAGCAACATCTAGCGACTACCGTGCATTCGCGCTTCAAAACTAATATTTTTGAACGAGGAAAAGCATCTCGATTAACAAAATCCTAGTAATAATTTGCACATCTTTTACCGTGAGCGTCGGTGGTGTAACGGTCAGCATGGTTGCCTTCCAAGCAGCCGATCCGGGTTCGACTCCCGGCCGACGCACTCGAAACTTTTTTCTTTCAGAACTAGCGATGATTTATCAGTTTATATCGCAAGGCAATCGCTGTTGTCTTCTAAGTTGACAGTGTCCAAGATGACCATTAAAAACGTACAGTAATCCAACAAGGCGTCTGTGGTGTAACGGTCAGCATGGTTGCCTTCCAAGCAGCCGATCCGGGT
>CP136063.1:247360137-247365137 GCA_032622095.1 Siphonodentalium dalli | reverse complement strand
TCGCCAGCGAATATAAAGTCATTAACCCTTTATGTACTAAATAATCATTGACGAGTACATGTAGTTCTCTCAGGAAATATTAAGATAATAAGTTCAACTGGAGAGGTCTTTTATTAGACTGATAGGAATGTTATCAGAAATCTAGAAGTAGCATATAGCAATAGTTTTTATATGCAAAATCTGATTATTGGAGAATTATTTATAATAACAACAAAGTTTTACATGTAGGCCCTAATTGCTGATTGACATAGAATAATAATTATATAATATAGAAATGAGCGGTGCCCGTGTGTCTGCGTGGTATGCATCCATGTCGTGCCATCATCTGTTGTCCGCATGATAACTTTAACAGTAGTCAGTAACACAATTTGATGAAACTTAGCACATGGAAGATTTGGATCCATCCAACCATTTCAGGTGGAGTTATGACCCTTTTCGAATTAGAATTTGATGATTATTTTGTTGTCTGGATGTTAACTCAAATTATGATTATCCGATACCTTTCAAATTTACTATGTGGATTAATCACACGAAAATACATTGTCAAACAAAGCCACCTTATTTGGGAACTTGTGGCCTTTTATTAACCCGTCCTTGGCTGGAGCTTCCTAAAATTTTGCGAAAAACATGTGTGCCAATGCATTCTCTTATATATGTGATTCTCTCATATGAGATGCTTATTAAGAGAATGCATGATCCTAACAATATTTACCATGACTATAAGCCAGTGCATTCTCTGGTATATGCGAGGCTGCTTATGTGAGACTCGCATATATAAGAGAATTCCTGTCACATGATCTTTAATTCTGCATCTGCTGTGCCGATCCCACCATGGAAGGGATATTGAAGCCACAGCCCGGTTTGTGCTCCATGATAGAAATAATATTATTTGCTTCAGAATTTTTCCAAGTATCGAAATAGTTCGGTAAATATCTTAACTACCTTTCTACGAACATTTTGTAACCCAAAAAGACGCATTGAAGTATTGAAAAATACAACCGTGAGTCTGTGAATACCGTGTTAGGTTCCCAAACACAAAACAGCCATTTACAAGAAATGGAACAAAAAAGAGCGTTCCATGGTACTCTACTCCTGATATGGTAGCAATAAAGAGCGTTTATCTTACTTCTGGCGAAAGTTGAAAATGGCTGAGAAATGGCTGTGACTTTGGCAAAGTGTTTTTCAGAGCATATGAAGCCGGTGCATCAATAGTTTTGGCAGTTCGAATGAGCCATTTACGTTTAAGGCCCTGATTCCTTTAATGAGATATTATTTTTTATTTGTAGATGTCCAACGTGTCAGGTCAGTTTCAAAGACCGGTTCTCCCTGAAACGTCATCAGTTGCTGCATATAGACAAGAAACGTGTCAAATTACGTAACTTTTGTGACTATGTGTGCCGGCGATCTGTTTCATTGAGATGTCATTTGGAAAGATATCGCACATCTAGCGGAGCTGTCTTCAAATGTGATGTGTGTCCATTCGAGATGATTGACGAAAATATATTTAGTAGACAATTTCATTCTGAAGATTCACATAGAAATGTAGTTGGAATCTAAATGCAGAGAGCTCAGATGAAACCATGTTAACAGAGAACTCTGATATTCAAAATAAGAATGAACGACAATGTGACCTTCAAAATAAGGATGAGAAACACTTTTACATTCCCCGCTCTAAGCATGTCAGCTATGAAACTGTGGACCAGCATTGTTACCAGAATAGTCAGATAAAGTCCCATTCTTTCTATTAAAACGTCAAGGAATATGGATGCTGAGGGCGTCGGATGGGAGCGACTTCAGAATATCTTACCAGTTGTTATACAAATACAAAAGTTTAATGTTTTCTCAAATCTCACTATTTGGTGCAACTGTGTGGCTCAATAAGCTAATTCGCACTATTGACATATTCGTGATTTGTATAATATGGTCTTTGTGATATATGACACGACTACTATGTTGCAAAGTGAAATATCAAGATTCAATTGAGCTATTGATATATTCCACCTTATTTTTTTTCTGGGACTAATCAGAACAATATGTGTATGTTCTGGTTTTCGCGCACATGAGGCATGCGTTTGTTTATTAGTCTCTTGCGAGAAGTCTGAACTATCGAGGAAAACAACAAAAGGATTCATTTGAAGTGGCATCTTCCGGAACCATATACACTCAAATCTGTGTACACGAATGTCAAGTTCCCAAATAATTAGATCTGGTTTAATTTGTGCATATCATTTGTTGAATTTCTGAATGGACATTTTGCATCAGTGGTTGCACTTCTATTGTGGTTTGACATTGGTTGTTAATGTATACACATCGCAGCGTCGCTATTTGATACTATTCTAGATGCTGTGTTCATTTTCTAATAACTGTTTGGCGTTGTTGAAACGGGTAATAATTTATTAATGTTATTGGAAAGAACCAGGAAATCGTATGATGAAGTCAACACGTGTCGCATATTTCTAAAACGTCCAGAAAATATTCATCAAGATGATTCTGACTACTCCCAGAGAAAATTTAAATGGTACTAGTCTGAAGTATTTCCAGGCAGCTAAATAAGGTGCCGGTCATTTGCAGAATAAAGTCCCTAAAGGGTGCATTTAGTGATGGAACCCACATAGCAGGCTAGCATCACCAAATTTACCCTCTGAGGACCTCATAGCTGATCAATTCCTAAACAGAATGAGTCCCATTGGATGACTTTGGTGATGCTAGCCCACTATGAGGGGTAGCATCACTAAACTCACCCTCTGGTGACCTCATTCTTCAAAATGTCCAGCACATTATTTTGAGGCCTGAGAAATTCTCATTAATATCCCATTTAACATCAAATAGTAATTCAGTTGGTCACTAAACTCATGATTTATCGCAAATAGATAAACAAACAAATTTTCAACATGACATTTGGGGTTCTAAACACCTAAAAAAAAGTAAGTTCCCCCTAATATATTTGTTAATATGTTATGAAATATGAGATGGATTTTGACGAAACATCATTCAATTGTTTTGTGGTATCTGGTTCAGAGCCTGCACAGTGTACGAGACAATGTCTTGTGGGTTATGTTATGGCCGACTGAGCACAAATTGATTGGAAGAGTGGTGCTTTTCAAAAGCTGCAAAACACTTGACGTAAAGTGAACAATCACTCCAGTGTTCCATTGTTCACTCAAGTTGCTACTGGCTGTAAATGTGGTCCAAAAGTGACACGTATCCACGATAACATGTGTGTTATCTTCGGGACCCAATGTGCCCACTGCATGCCCAGGCCATTCAGGCTATCCACATTAATTTGGAAAGACACCTTGCAGCAATGCAGTTACATGCTGTGGACGACACAGAGTTATTGGAATCAGTCTATTTGAAGCCCTTTTTCAGTAAACCATATAGGCATTGAGGTACCAACAGATAAGGATGTTTCAAGCCCGTGCGAGAAAAGGGGGGATAACAGCACAGCCGAATGACTGATCACTCTATCTGTGTTTTTGCAACTTTTTAAAAGTGGCCCTTTTCCATTCAATTCATGCTCACTCAGCCATATATCACCTCACCGCATGGTGCTTATATCACACTTGATGTATCTGGTACCTCAAGTCATTCAGAGATTTTCATCAAAATCCATCCAATATCTCATAAAATATTACCGAATATATTAGGGGGGGGACTTTCTTTTTTTGAGGCGTTTACAACAAAATTGGCAAGAGAATGATGGTGAATTTATAAATATCTATCCAAATTTCACGTTTAAAGGTACTCAATCCGATAAAACCTCTCTCAATTACTATTTCAATGGCTTCGGGGGTCAAAAATATTTGATTCGAGTCGAGAAATTCACCCATCAAAGCTCAGATTTGTTAGATATCGATTTTAGAAATCTATTATTTTTCATTATCGGGAATACTTTCTGGCCCAGATCTCAGTCAAAATTGCGTTATTATTACCACTTGATTTTAGAGTTATCCATCCTTGTCTGTTTGAATAGAGTTTTGGTGTACAAATCTCGAGCAGGAAACGAAATTGACGGCAATTATTAGTACTCATCTCGAGAACATAAGAATTTTCAAAAATCAATATCTAATAACTCTGAGCTTTGTTTGATGGGTTCCTCGACTCGAATCGAATATTTTTTACCACCAAAGCCAAAGAAATAGTAATACCTCTGATCGGATTGTTGTTGTTGGAATCTGTTGAGATGGGGACCCTCTGGTCGGATTGAGTACCTTTAAAACAAAACCATAAATGAGATTATTGATCCACTGAAAAAATTGTTTGTCCTAAAAAAATTATTTTAATGTGACAAATAAATCGACAAGCTACAAGTATGGTCTGCTATCATTAAAGGTACTCAATCCGATCCGATGCTCCTAAATTACTATTTCTTTGGCTTCGGGGGTAAAAACATATGAAATTCTAGTCGAGGAAGCCATCCATCAAACCTCAGATTGATTAGATATCGATGTTTGAAATGTGCTGTTTCTATGTGTTTGTGGTCCAATCTTTTCTTGTTAATAGTTACAACTTGATTTTAGATTTATTCATCTTACAACTGCAATTTGTCCGTTTTTAGCGCATGGTCGTCGAAAAGATTGGACCACAAACAATAGAAACAGCACATTTGAAACATCGATATCTAATCAATCTGAGCTTTGATATTGGTGGGTTCCTCGACTCGAATCAAATATTTTTTACACCCAAAGCCAAAGAAATAATAACTTAGAAGCATCTGATCGGATTGGGTTTCTTTAAAATACTGAATTCTTAAACATATTGTGCCAAAATTCCACCTGACTATATGTAGATAATTTTTCAAGTTTAATGAATAAATGATTATCTTTATGCAACATTTTTCTTCTGATTCACCTGTACACAGAATGAAATGCATATTCAGTGCTGATAATGCAATCTCTGTTACTAGAACCAACTGGTTCTTGGGCATGTATCCAACAAGGAACCAAATTTATTCTAAATGAAGAACCAATGGTTCTTCGTGGAAGGGAGGAGGGGAAATT
>CP136063.1:247307637-247355137 GCA_032622095.1 Siphonodentalium dalli | reverse complement strand
AAGAAAAAGATTTAGGAGTGACATTTGACAATAGAATGAGATTTGACAAACATATTGCAACACCAGTGAATAAGGCCAACCAGAAACTCGGAATTCTAAAGAGAACATTCAGATATATGGATAAACAGATGTTTACCACACTATACAAGGCACTTATCAGACCCAAGCTGGAATACGGGACATCTATATGGTCACCTCACTATAAAAAATACAGAACAATGATAGAAAGAGTGCAGAGAAGATCAACTAAAATAGTGGAGGGGATAAAAAATAAGGAATATGAAGAAAGAATCAGAGAACTAGGATTACCAACCTTAGAATATCGGAGAGAGAGGACCGATATGATCCAAATGTACAAGATAAAGATAATGCAGAAGAAAGATGAAGTCAAACTGAAAACAATGGAGTTACATACAAATAATGGAGGAAGCAAAACAAGAGGTCACAGTAAGAAGATTAGGAAGAAAGGATATAACACCACTTTATGCAAGAACAACTTTACAGCCAGAAGTACTAACAATTGGAACAGTCTCCCTGAACATTTGGTGTCGGCCGGTTCGGTGAATGATTTTAAATCAATTTTAAATGACCAGTGGCGAGGCAAGCCAAACAAATTCTGCTATGTATTCTGAATTGAGCGCACTGTAAATAGAGCAAATATGATGTTATACTACGACAATTGGCCAATACAAGCGAAGCTTAATATAGGCCTGAAGATCACAGGTAAATCACAGGTAAAAATGTTAGATCGAGGGGTCACCTGTCTATGTCCATGCAGTCTGACTGGGTGCCCATGCAGTCTGTCTGGGTGCAATGTTTGTGTTTATATGTTAGATCGAGGGGCCATCTGACTATGCCCTTATATAGTAATAACAGGGGACGGCGGAGGTGGGGGGGGGGTATAAACTCCAGTTTCTGTGGTCATGACCATATAACTACCGATATCCTTGCTGTGAGTCTCTCTCGGTATAAACCTCATGCACTATATAAAAAAAATTCATATGGTGAATATGACTCGGTGTAGAGATCTGATATTTCATATCATATATGCCTGGTGATCAATGTCCCACATTAACCCTTTGATGATGGGATCGAGGTGCACAGATGCAGCATCTGGATTTAACATCCTGTGCCAGTGCATTCTTTTATATAGGCGAGTCTCCCATAAGAAGCCTTGCATATTAGTGATGCGGACCGGACCGCTTTGGACCGGTCCGGTCCACGGGTGGACCGCGGTCCGGACCGGGTGTCACTGGACCGGACCGGACCGCTTTTTGCCGCCGGTCCAGTACTCTCCGGTCCGGTCCACTATTTTACTTCAGTTATAATAAACTATCGCGAATATTATTGCGTATTTGCCGTCATATCAATTAGCAATGATGTATTGACGCATTCAAGTGGTTAATGTCTATTAAACGGTTGATGCCACGAAAACAATGTATAGATGTACTTTGTGCATGTCACTTTCCTTATAATGTATTAGTATTACACTGGCCAACACTATATAGCACCATATCAATGCGACAAACATGCAACTGAATGAGTATGGAACTATTTGTCATAAACAGTGTAACATGGCATCAACTAATCAATTTGGGTGGATATCAAATTGAGTATTCTATTGTTTTTCACAGTTATAATTATTGAAGAAACATGCAAACCACATTACATAGTACATACAAAAGACAGTCACATTAATCCAATAGTAGTTGTACTTAGGTATATAACTGTAATTGCCAGGACTATACGATCAGCCATCACAATCTCCAATTAATGTAGTAGTCATAATTATTAGTACACATTTGTATAATTGTCATCAGTTTAGTTATTTCGTTTAAATTTCAATTTAATGAAAATAAGTATGATACGAATCATACATACGATCAGCTGAGTGCCATGTTAGATTGGTTATAACACATTCTGGCCCTAGCTATATACCTGTCCAATACATTTAGTTAGTGCATGTTCGCATTACTAGAAATACTATTATCTTGCATAGTTCCCAGTATATCCCACAGAGACAGACAATGATGCATACAATCGGCAAACAATGTAAGTTTTAACATATATGGACTCATTGCAATGCAGTGAATGCACTGAACTCAGTAACCTTATAGTTTGACTATACAGAGTAAAAACTTTGATAAAACAGAGAATTCATTAACATATAGCCTATTATAGGTGGACCGGACCGTTTTGGACCGGTCCAGGCATGTGTAATGGACCGGAATGGCATGGACCGGACTGGACCGCCTTGGCAGTGGACCCAAGGTGGTCCGGTCCGGTCCGCATCACTATTGCATATATAAGAAAATGCATTGGCATACAAACCAATATATTCTCATATATATCAGAGACTCCTTATGGGAGTCTCGCATATATAAGAGAATGCATTGTCAGAGGGTTTTCGCAAAATTTCAGGAAGCTCCAGTCATGGAAGGGATAAAGATGGTCTATATCAACTTATAACAAGATTTATATAGTTTCCTGTGAATAAAATAAAAGATATGAATCGAAGACACCTGTACAGCAAAGCTTCTATCATCGAGTCAATTAATATTGATTTATTTTTAATTTTCTGGTATAATATACAACCTTCAATTTGGGACATTTTACGGCTCGGGTTCCCGTTCGGAGCATATCATGCGGGATAACTACTGGTACATCTAAAAATAATAATTAAAAAATGCAGTTTGTGGGGAGGGGTTCTCCGACTGCTGCACCCCCCCCCCCCCCCCCCCCCCAATGAAATTTCCAACTGTTGAGTGTTGAAAATCCCGTTGTAACTGCTGTATCGCTAAGTGGTAAGATTGCTTCAATGGTTGTCTAAAACTTTAAATCTTCTACATACGGTATTGTTTTGATGCGTTTGAATCGACTGTTCTCACCACTGATCGCGCATCCAATCCATGGTACCTGATGCCTATGGAGGGTAAAAAGGGTCATATGCTAATATAATATTCTAATTCTTGAAGGAACTCAATACGATCAGACGCTCCTAAATTACTATCAGATATCAATTTTTAAAGTTTGCTATTTCTCGAGATGTGTAATAATAATAATATGTGGCCCAGAAACATGTGGTCAATCGGAGGGTCTCGGACAAAGTTGCAGATGAAGATGGATAACTCTAAAATCAATTGGTCATACGGTCAAATTTCGTGATACTCTTTAGTGATAATACGGCCATATTTTGTCGAACAAAATGTTGATAAATAACAAGTTTTGGGAAATTTGATACCATAGTTGACAGTTGTTAGCATTATTTTGTTGCAATAAATCAATTCTGAAAACTAAAGCATATTTTGAAGAAATGTTGTTGCTGTTGTATCTTGATGGTATGGGGGACCGTCTGATTGGATTGAGTACCTTTAATTTCATATTTTAATTTCACTTCAATATTTTAAATTTTATCTTGAAATTTTATTCTTATTCAGTTAACTTTGTTTTTATATAAAACTCTATATTTTAAGTGTCATTTTGCGATTTTATTCCTATAAATTTCACTTTTTATATAACTATGTACTCATTTTTGTACTTTGTACTCAATTTTCATCTTGCTATTTTATTCTTGTTTGTTAAATGGCGGTTTGTAAAAATTTCAAACGACATGCACAAACAAATGAAATAATATATCTAACACAAAACGAAACAACTTAAAAGAAACATTTAAACAATAATATTTTTTTTTTTAGAATTAACACAAATTAAGCAAGAGCTAGAAATTACAAAGTGATAACCCAAATGGAAGCGACAGGCCAATTGTGATTGTCAAGTGTTTAACCAATACCTTCAATCATACCAGCAACAACAATCATAACCATCAATCTATAACAGAATATATAACTGTTTTCAAAAAGTGAAATTGGAAAGAAACGTTATATGGCATAAAACCAGAAGCTATCAACTTGTGCGAAACATTAATCTGGATCAGAACGACAATGATTGGGTGAAAAATATGTTATTATCACATGGTATAGCATCATGCATGTTTCTAAGTAATGGGTGGATGGGGTTAATATTTCCTATGCCAATCAACTAAACAATACCAAATACCATGCAGGTGAGAAGTGTGTCAATATGAAACCATAACGAGAAATATTAACACTTAAAGGTACTCAATCTGATTTGATGGTCGCCATATAATCAGATTCCGACAACAACATTTTTAGAAATGCAGCTTCAGTTATCAGAATCGATAAATTGCCCAAAAATAATGCTAACCACAGTCAACTATAGTATAAAATTGCCCGAAAAGTGTTATTTGTCAACATGTTGTTCGACGAAATTTGACCTTATTATCAACACAAAGCGTCTTGATTTTAGAGTTATCCATCTTCACCTGTAATTTGGTCGGAGACTGTCGGCTCGTCGACTTTTAACTGGGCCACTATTAAGTCTTGATGGTGAAAAATAAATTATTTAAAAAATTGATATCTAATAACTTTGATAGGTGGGTTCCTTGACTCAAATCAAATATTTTTCCCCCCGAATCCAAATAAATAGTAATTGAGGGGCTCTTAATTGGATTATGCATCTTTTAAGTTTTGTAAGTAGATAGCAAAGGTATTGCTTTAGATTGCTTGTGTTCACGAGAGGGGTTAATATTTCAAGACCGATCAGTTGATACCAAAATATATACATTCAAATAGTGTGTCATCATCAGGGTTTGCGCCACTTGCCAAATTTGCCAATGGCAAAAATAATTCACATTTGGCAAAAAATATTTTCATTTGGCAAAAGTTTTGGCAAGTCACTTTTTAATTCCTCAACCTCAAGCAATTTGAAAAAAATATTTGTCAATCATTACCATTCATTTCAGGAAACTCTCACAACATAATTAAATTAGTGGTGTTTTATAAGGTTTACGGAAAGTTAACACCTCTATTAAGATACAGTTAATCTCATAGGATTAGTACTGATGGTTGGAAGGATTACTAATCCTCCTGTGATGTGCCCTTCTGATGGAGAAACCATTCTACCATTGTATTGTTCGGTGATCGACTTATTGTTGTATGATAAACCACAATGGAGATGCGAGTATAATTAATTATTAACTAACTGCTTTTCCATCGATATCAAAAGTTGTTCAAACCGCGAGTGTCGAAACATAAGACGTAAGGTTGCAGAAAATGATACTATCGGGGATAGCATTTGGCAATTGCTAAAATAATTTGGCAAAAAATATTTTCATTTGGCAAATTATTTGGCAAAAGTAAATTTTGGTCCAGCACGGACCATGGTGTCATGGTAAATCTGGACATCAATCATGAGAATGATTGGGTGAAAATATGTGACTTATCACAGTGGAGTGGACAGCAAGGGTCTGTGGAATGGAGGACAGGGTTAAAGGCATATTATGTACTTGTTCGGGTGCGTGAAACTGAAAAGTTAGTATTCAGGTGCTATGCCAATAGGAGGAACGTATCATTCTACTAACATCACCGAAAATCTCAAGCAAATCGACCATACCACTCCATAGAAAACATTGCCTGAACTACGCCAAATTGTAAATATTTACTACTCGAATCGGGATGCTTCTATGGGCGATAAACTAACGAAAACAATTTAGTCATCGGCAGTCACTGCATTTAAATAATAAATAAGAATGTCGGTGTGTGTTGTCAATTTTGATATAATAATTGTAAAAATAACTACTTTGAACAAGATTATTCTCAATTTCTATTTGATCACCCTACCAGAGTGTTTCATATCACTTTAATTTAAGCAAATCAACCAATAATACATAAAAGGATACAGGTGAGGGGTGTGTCATTTACAATTGGATGCAAATTACTCTCAGGATCCAAATAGTACAGTACTAAATAATAGTACAGGTGAACAAGTTCCCCCAATTGAATAACAATACAAACCCAACAAAATAGTAAAGGGTGGATTTCATCCAGTATTCATCAGTCATTGTCAGATGGGCTAAACACTATTATTGTAATGAGTAATTGTAAACTTGTTACAATTAAGAGAGAGATTATTTGTCCAATTGTTTGCCAGAAAGTTGTGCATCTGAGGTTATCATGCCGATGAGCAAAATTAACTAAAAATACATACCCTAAATGTCCCAAATAAGGATCATACAAGGTGGATTTTTTTGCAAAAAATGAATAAACATACATGTGTGCTTATTTGGATCCCGATAGTATTTGAGTTATTAGATCAGATATTATATGCAGATGTGTGGAGTGGAAGCGGTTAATATTCTTCAAACTGACCAACTGACACATCAGTATTGATATTTTATATACCAGACTGAGTGTTATACTTTGGTCTATTATCTACCACTGAGATAATTAATTATCCTTCAGCTTTATTTTGACACAAAATAGTTGTAAAAGGACATAACAAAAACATTTCAGGTCTACATGTACTATACATATTTTGAAACTTATTTATGACCTTTTTATTTCATAAAAATCTATTTTGGCATGTGTTGCAACAATAACAGATGACAACCTGAAAATATGTCACATGACTGTGATTTAGAAAAAAGCCAGTTTTCATCCTTATTTGAGCTGACTTTTGTCACATTCTGGCTATATATGACCCTTAATTGTAAAAATACAGGTTTGTGTATTTCACTGGAAATTAAGGAAAGAAAGCAACAAGAAAGATACTTATAGTATAGGTTGTCAACTTCAAGCCTTGAAATAGGGTGTCTGTCATTTGCAGAATGAGGTCCCCAGAGGGTGAATTTGGTGATGCTACCCCGCATAGCAGGCTAGCATCACCAAATTCACCCTCTGGGAACCTCATTCTGCTGAGGTGTAAGCAGAATTAGGTCCCCAGAGGGTGAATTTGGTGATGCTAGCCCGCTATGCGGGGTAGCATCACTAAATTCACCCTCTGGGGACCTCATTCTTCAAATGACAGACACCCTATTTCAAGGCTTGGTCAACTTGTCAGTTTATTATTCTCACAAAATCCTCAATTGCATGACACTTCTGGATTCACAGAAAAAAGGGGAGATAATTTTGGCAGATTTGGATGTGGAAGGACCATAGATCTCACTGAAAGGTCAAGTCATCAAAATATCAGAAATTAGTATGTACAGTAATGCCCTAAGTAATCGACTCCTTAACCACAGCAGAATTATGGGTAACTTTTTCAGGATTTAGTCGGAAATATGGCTTGTTGCCATTCATCGGAAAGCTCTCCCCGAGTGCTTCCCGATGAATGGCAACAAGCCATATCTCCGACTAAATCCTGAAAAGTTACCCATAATTCTGCTATGGTTAAGGAGTCGATTACTTAGGGCATTACTGTAAGCTTATAGGCAATTAAAGCACCAACAAAATGAGCCTATATACACACCCTGCTACAATAAACATGATCAAATACTCATTTCTGTCAAAAATACTGTCTAAATATAAAAATGTTTGTGCATGGCCAATGATCCCCAGGAGCAACTAAATAGTGTAATGAAACCTAAATTCACAATTCACATTATTGTTCGCACATGTACATGACAGACATTTTAGAAGGTTCCTTTCCTCTATTAATCCTGAACTGAGGAAAGGAGTTATGCATAGGTTATACCATTACTATATTTTTTTCGGATGTCTTCATGACACCTATGTAATGATTCCATTACTTCCTTATGCCGCCATTATCTGCAGTTCCCCCGCTCGCTAACAAAGCGTTAAAATATCACATTATACAACTATTTTGTGGCCAAAGAGTTTCTTATATTACATTCATATGCAACGAATTGAATAATTTCATTCCCGTGGTTTGGTTATGTTTTCAATTACTTTAGTCGTGCACATTTTATAGTAGACGTTATTAGCATCGTCTGTTGTCATAACAAAATTAAGAAACATGTTAAAAGGGTCAACAAAATTTAATTCCCATTTGATGTTTTTATTTCAATTTAGGTTTTCAGTTTATAAATTCTATCTCTATGCTCAAAAATTAATTTAAAATTCCATAAATGTAACTTTTTTGTTTTGTGTTAGATAATATTATTTTATTTGTGCATGTCTTTTGAAATTTACAAATCACATTTCAAAAAATAAGAATGAAATAGTAAGATCAAAATAAGAATATTCAGTTAAATTAAGTATTCATATTTTCAAAACATGATATCACCTGGTATAATAATATTCAACAGGTGATATTGAGTGTTTATTATATGACTGGCATTATTTTCACTAAATACCACCATTGTTTGGTGGTGGTTTTCCGATAAATCGGATCATGATAGTATCGTGATCCGATTCCAGATCATGCGTATCTGAATCAGAACGAGGCTCTTGGACTATTTTCAATTGAGAAATTTAATCTTAAAATTGTTGTTGATTAAATTGTTGCGATTCGTTAATTAAATTTGAATTCGATCAACTGATCCCCTTTAAAAAAAAAAAAAATTCAGAGGTTGTTTGTAATAATTAAGTTCAATTTGTCATATAATAAACATATTATTACTACAGTGAAGTGATCTGAGTCTCCACATCACGTCTCGTTGAGAAGGTGAGATCCCAGATCAGACTCGCAGCCTGCGGCAGCTCGTCTGATCTGGGATCTCACCTTCTCAACTCGGCGTGATATGGAGACTCAGATCACTTCACTGTAGTGATAATCTCTATTTATTAATGAACGCGGTTCAATGTAGAATGGTTATCTTAAGATACATGCGGCCTTCACAGTTGGTATGGCTGTTAAAAGAGTCACATCCGGTAAAACGGCCATAAACAGAAAGGATATTATTTAATAGACAGATGTTGTTCTTATATCAATCATAAATATTGCATACATTGCATGTTATTGTCACATTTGTATGCTTTGTTATGTAAACAAACATCAAAAACATTACAGAACCATTTGTTTATAGACAAACACTCGGAACTACTGGAAAATGTTCCTTTGCGCTGTGGAAGGCGAAGATAAAATTATTGGCGGCATCAACAATTGCAATCAAATCACACCAAATTTTATTTTAATCGACCCATTCTACCTGCTGTCAGTTCAAAATCCAGCTAATCCACGTTACTTCATGATTGGTAAATGATCAGACAGAAAACGTGTACACAATATAATTGTTCTTGCAAAGAGATGAATATTTTTCACTCCAGTTAGTATTTTCTCCTAACCTATATAATTATGGTAAAACATACAAATAAGGAATTTACTATGATAGTACGGTGAGTGTACATTGTAGATGCACCAAATTAGGAGTTTTACAACTGACGTATAATGCGCGCGAATCTAAATAAGGAAATGACGCAATATGGTGACTCTGCTTATAAACAATTCACTGCGCTTTTTGCAAGAAACTAAACAACACTCGGCCTGCATTTTCTCGACACAAAGTGTGTTTTGTGAATAATATCGCATTCATATCATCATTATGCTATACTATTAGTATATTCTTGAGGATATTATCATAATTTGATCAATGTTATTTCTATACTATAACCTCAACGGAGGCCGCCTGTCCCTTTAATATCTTCAGCCCAGTTGAAACTATAGTCATATCTGATACATGTACATATAGATATATATATATATATATACCTGCTTAACCCTTTACCCAACAAACCGGCCAAAACCGGCCAAATAAAGCTTCAACAGCCTAAAATATCTTCGGTCTGTCTCAATAGAACCATACAAATATGGATATCATTGGAACCGGCTCCTTGACCACATTGTGATAGTTACAGTTATGACCTGTGCCAATGCATTCTCTTATATATGCGAGTCGACCATAGGTCGCCTCGCATATATAAGAGAATGCATTGGCCTAAAAAAAATCTTTTTTTAACATTTTTTCTTACATTCTTTAACAATTTTATAATTTTTAATGTGTTAAGCCAATGCATTCTCTTATATATGCGAGGCGACCTATGGTCGACTCGCATATATAAGAGAATGCATTGGCACAGGGCCGTTCTGTTGGGTAAAGGGTTAATGCATATTGAAAAGATAATTCAAATTGGCTAGCTGGCAATAATTGGACTATTGACAGCATGTGTCTGTGGGATAGATGGAAAGTGTTTTCTAAACTGATCAACTGATTGATACCAAAAACTATACAGGTGAGGGGTGTGTCATCATAAACATACATATAAAATATGAATACGATCTGATTGTAAATAATGTGTATATATTGTAAATACATTATCTCTGTACCTATGTACTCATTAGGTGATGAGAATAAGCAATTGAATTGAATTGATAAAAAATACTCCAGTTATCGTGTCAGATATCATGTGTAAGCCTTGGCGTACCACATTACAGTACCTAAATATTTGTTTTATTGTCTATGTGAAATGTTCATATATATGTTTCATTTGTGTTTTATGTTAACCTTCAATGTTGAAGTTGTGACAATAAAATCTTATCTTATCTTATCTTATATTATCTGTGTATATGGATGGATCGACGGACAAGAAAGCTAGACAGACAAAAGATGGTTGGTTGGTCCGGACGTCGTCATTATGTGTACCATACATGGTATCGGTACACATAAAGAGTAAACTGTCAAATATTCTTTAATATTTAATTTAAAGTAAAATATTATATATTATATTAGAATTACGACCCTTTTTTTAAAGGGGTACTGTACTAAAATGTTGTTGTTGGTTTCTATATTCTCTGCTTCATAGAATAAGGTAACCAGATTTCCACTATTGGACTGTTTGACGAGTACAAATTAATGTTTCATTTGGCAGATAAGATGGAATGCAAAAATAGAATGCTCGTCATCGAGATATCTTTGTACAGTTTTCCGGCAAATGTATCATATATGTTATATAATATGCATATTCGACCCAGATACTCACTAAATTAATTGTATAGTCAGTGAGTGGCTTGAGTTCACGCCCCGTATGAACATAATTTTTATATGATGTGTGCCACGCGTTGTCCAATCCACTATCTGTCAATTAATTTGATTACATCTTGTGCATGGACTGTCGTAACTTAGATTATAGCTGAAACATAAAGTAAATTTATATTAAATTTGATTTTAAGATAACCTGAACATTTACTGAAGATATCTTTGACTCAAATTAATTATTTTGCTATATATTATCGATATTAAATCTTTGATATTACCCAGAATTTATTGAAATTGGCATAGTCATTTATTGAAATTGGCATAGTCTCGTCTCCCTTTAGTTGGAGCGATTCATTGTGAAAATGCCAAACTGTTACTAAATTTACATTCTACGATCAACAATGTATTTATTTTTCTTTCTCAAGTTATCTGAAACACTGACACTAACTTTGGAACTTCAACAAATTTGTACAATGGACACCCGACTATATGTGTAAGTGTAATATAATACTTTGTGAGTTTCTACATTGACAGTACTATATAGCCTTATCAGTGCATTAAGACTTTTAATAGATCGGCAGATATTAAAGGTACACAATCTGATTCGATGTCCCCATATCATCAGATTCCAATGACAACATTTCTTGAAATGCCGTTCAGTTATCAGAATCAATTAATTGACAAAAAATAACGCGATCAACTATAGTATAAAAAAAATTTGTTCAATGCAATTTTGTATCAAGAGTATGTTGGTCGGCATTCGTCGAAAATTTGCCAGGCCGCCAAATATTCCAGGTGGTGAAAAATAATAGATTTCAAAAATCAATATCTGATAACTCTTGAGATTTGATGGGTGTGTTCCTCAACTCGAATCAAATATTTTTAACCCCCGAAGCTAAAGGAATAGTGATTTAAGAGCATTAATTCGGATTGTGCTTAACACATTAAAAATTATAAAATTGTTAAAGAATGTAAGAAAAAATGGTAAAAAGTGTTAAAAAAAAGGTTTTTTTTTAGGCCAATGCATTCTCTTATATATGCGAGGCGACCTATGGTCGACTCGCATATATAAGAGAATGCATTGGCACAGGGCATAACTGTAACTATCACAATGTGGTCAAGGAGCCGGTTCCAATGATATCCATATGTGTATGGTTCTATTGAGACAGACCGAAGATATTTTAGGCTGTTGCAGCTTTATTTGGGCGTTTTTGGCCGGTTTGTTGGGTAAAGGGTTAAGGAACAGGTATTAACAAAGAGATATATTATCTGCACTGCTCTTTCGATGTTATAAACTTCCATCATAACATAAAAAATTCCCAGGTTTTCTGCTGGTGGAATATGATCTCTACGTGCGTAGCTAAGAGTACCGATTCATGACATGATCAAGATCCCATGCAATCCATGAACAGTTGACACATGGTTGAAACTTGGCCAAGCCTTGAAATAGGGTATCTGTCATTTGCAGAATGAGGTCCCCAGAGGGTGAATTTAGTGATGCTACCCCGCATAGCGGGCTAGCATCACCAAATTCACCCTCTGGGGACCTCATTCTGCTTACACCTCAGCATAATGAGGTTCCCAGAGGGTGAATTTGGTGGTGCTAGCCCGCTATGTGGGGTAGCATCACCAAATTCACCCTCTGGGGACCTCATTCTGCAAATGACAGACACCCTATTTCAAGGCTTGAACTTGGCACTAATTATCATGTCTATTATCCCACATTATTTGAATCTATAATGATGTGTTTCATATCCCCTACCCCAAGCCTTGAAATAGTGTGTGCCAGTCATTTGCAGAATGAGGTCCCCAGAGGGTGAATTTAGTGATGCTATCCTGCACAGCAGGACGAAAGCATCACTAAATTCACCCTATGGGGACCTCATTCTGCTTAGGCCTCATCTTCTGGTAAGTATCTATAGTCTCAAATTAACATTGTTTTTAGTTACTTGTTCCCTTCTGTTTAGTTTCTATATCCCCTAATTTGCAGAAGATAAATTGCATAATTGAGTTGACCAATAGGTAAACATCACCAACTTCAACTGGGGAACTTCAATCTGATTCTAGGTCTCCCATAGCATTTGAGGCCTCAGCAAAATGAGGTTCGCAGAGGGTGAATTTGGTGATGCTAGTCTGATGTGCAGGATAGTATCACTAAATTCACCCTCTGGGGGACTCATTCTGCAAATAACAGGCACACTATTTCAAGGCTTGCTGCCACAATTGGAGGTGAACGACCGTTTAGATCGCCTGGAGGTTACCTAAAATGAAAAACAGGTCTCGCAGTCACCGATTCTCACCATAATTATAGTTCAATTAAGTCCCAAATTTAGAATTATTAGTGCAATTTGTTACTTGTTGCTAGTTAATAATACTAGTAGAAGTGATATCTCAGTTTGTGTAATCCTTCTGGTGTGTGTCACCATCTGGTAACCTATAGGTTACCTGTTTACCAAAGCACAAACTGGGAGAAATTTAGAAATGTTCTCACCTTAATTATTGTTCAATCAAGTCACAAAATGGACATTTAGAATTATTAGTGCAATTTGTTATTAGTTAACAATACTATTAGTAGCGATATATCAGTTTGTGTAACCCTTCTGGTAATCCATGGGTTACCAATGCACAAACTGCAAAATAAAATTTGCAGACCGGCTGCCAGCACCACTCTTTCTCACTTTCTCTCGCTCTACCTTATGATACCCCTTTTTTTCTTTCGCCCTCTTGTTTCCTCCTCCACTCTTTCTCACGCTCTACCTTATGATACCCCTTTTTTCTTTCGCCCTCTTGTTTCCTCCTCCAATCAATTTTCATACATGTATCTACACCTAAACCATCTTCGTTTGCATGTCTGTTTATATTTCAAATTGTCTACATGGGTGTGGTAATAATCTTAAGTTGTTTTTATATTTACAATGTGTTTGCTCATCTGGTAATTGTCTATAAAATGCATGGGTTGTTATTGTATCATTATCAAAATAGAATTTCTTGCATTTATATATGTCGCATGCAATTGGTTGGATTTCCTATGTATCATTCATATGGTCTCAATATTGATTTTTAACTTAGGAATTGTTCTAAAATTTATGGCGTTTTGTTTTGTTCTTTCAGGTTTGAAAAACTTAAACTATTGTTTGACAAACTTGGTGAGTTTTCAATTAACGTCTACATAAGCACAATAAACACCTATGAGCAATTGAAAACCTTGTGGATGATAAACTTTTCACTTTATATTCTTGTCAAAATGCTTGTGGATTGTAATCATCGGACAAAAATAATGCAATTAATTCAAGTGTTTTGTTGTTATCATATGAATGTGTAATCGGGAACCTGGTAGATCCCACATTGAGACTTTTGACACATTTTTATAAAAATCAATTAGTTGTTAGTTTTTGTGGTGCAAGGACCCTGCAGACAGTCAGGTGGAAACAAGATGTATTATATTGAGCAACCCAGCCTAGACGGACACCAAACCTGGATATAGTGTGTCTGACATTTGCAGAATGAGGTCCCCATATGGTGAATTTAGTGACACTATCCCGCATGGTGGGCTACCATCACCAAATTCACCCTCTGCAAACCTCATTCTGCTTAGGCCTCAACCGCTATGAGACCTAGGATCAAAGGAAGTTACCCTCACCTCAATTATGCATTTTTTCTATTGAAAATTAGGGGATATAGAAACTGAACAGAAGGGAAAAAGTAATTAAAAATAATGTTAATTTGAGACTCTAAATACTTCCCAGAAGATGAGGCATAAGCAGAATTATGTCTCCAGAGCGAGAATTTGATGCTAGGTCACTTTGCGAGGTAGAATCACTAAATTAACCCTCTGGGGACTGCATTCTGCAAATGAGAAACCAATTATTTGCAGGCTTGTGTTTAAGGCAATTCATTGATAGCACACAGTGATCACCCCCGGTCAGGTGGTCTTGCTAATTCTCTATGATTATCGTGAGTCCTGCTGAATTGCCATGATGCTGTTAGGGCGAACTGATTCTGTTAAGAAAAAATACCGTTATTTTATTTAAAAGTTGCAATTTTTGCAGTGCTTTTTATCTGAACGAATCGTGGAAAAGCCATTATGTATATAAAACATTCAAAAAACTATATTTATAAAATACTTTAATAATGGGAGTGTTGGTTGTTGCAAACCATCCATAATCAAGACGGCTATTTCTCTCATTTTGCAAGCACCAGCGCAGCCATTGTTTAAATATGATGATATCTCTTTTCTTTAGGAGGGTTATAAATTATATCATAACACATAGAAACAACAACAATCTGACTGAATAATATATTCAAGATTTTATTACCAGACAATTTAGATGCAAATTTTCAATGTGCGGAAATTAAAAGCAGCTATTTGTTGTCAATAATACAGGAACTGGAAACACTGACTTTTAGGCCGCTTTTATGGAATTATCTAGAGTTATAGGGTTGGTCCTTTAAAACCCTTTCTATACTAAAACATCATTGATGAATAGTTATCCCACAGGAAATGTTCAGATAATAAGTTCAACAAATAGCCATAGTTTATTTATTATCTGAACATTTTCCTGTAATAAATAGCACTCCTTCTGTACTTTCATTTTCTGTCGTCTGTTTCCCCCCTGAAAACCCCTCCAGATGAATAGTAGACCACTCCGATGTACACTATTTTAACTGAATGGGAGAATCCATCTAGTATAGATAGGGTTAAAGGTCAGTGATTCCAGGTTATGTTGTCAACAGCATCAATCAAAATATGTATATCATATATGATCATGGACATGGACCAATGAATAGAGGTCGAAAATAGAGAAAAGTCACTTCTTCCTGATCATTTGTTTGGGAAAAGTAGACTATCAGGAAGTCATGACGGCTGAATTGGGTTAACACCTTAACCCTTCCATGACTGGAGCTTCCTGAAATTTTGCGAAAACCATGTGCCAATGCATTCTCATATATATGCGAGTCTCCCATATGGAGCCTCACATATATAAGAGAATACATTGGCCTAACAATATTTACATTGACCTTCTAAACCAGTGCATTCCCTTATTTATGCGAGGCTCCCTATGGGAGACTCGCATGTATAAGAGAAAACACTGGCACAGGATCTTTAATACTGCACCAATGCGGCTCTCGTTGCGAAAGGGTTAAAATCGGCATTCGTGAACAAGTCTGAGTGAACCAAGATTACTGAACATCTAATGGTCGACAGTTTGAAATATTCTGATCAAGCCTGGAAATAGTGTGTCTGACATTTGCAGACTAAGGTCCCTCGGAGACCTCATTCTGCTTAGGCCTCATCTTCTGGGAAGTATCTATAGTCTCAAATTAACATTGTTTTTAGTTACTATTCCATTCTGTTCAGTTTATATATCCCCTAATTTGCAGAAGATAAAATGCAGAATCAAAGCGACTAATGAGTGTACATCACCAACTTCGAAGTGGGGAACTTCAATCTGATCCTAGGTCTCTCATAGCATTTGAGGCCTCAGCAGAATGAGGTCCACAACAGAGGGTGAATTTGGCAACGCTAGCCCACTGTGCATCACAATTCACTCTCTGGGGACCTCATTCTGCAAATGTCAGACACACTAGTGACTACAGTAATGCTCTAAATAATCGACTCCTTAACCACAGGAGAATTATGGGTAACTGTTCAGGATTTAGTCGGAAATATGGCTTCTTGCCATTCATCGGAAAGCTCTCACTGAGAGGTTTCCGATGAATGGCAAGAAGCCATATTTCCGACTAAATCCTGAAAAGTTACCCATAATTCTCCTGTGGTTAAGGAGTCGATTATTTAGAGCATTACTGTATTTCGAGGCTTGATTCTGATATAATTTGTATTACCACTGCTATTTAGTTAGCCTTAGGGCTCTCCCCGGAGTAAGCGGTCACCCACCGCCCATGCTTTGCATTAAAATATCCATGTGACCATCTTCCGATTGGTACAGATGAGGTCTGCCGAGATATGTGGTTGGCCGACACTGATATAATAATTTTGTATATGCCCATTTAAAAAAAAACGGCATGTATTATGTTATTGGTATAACTTTAGATAGTCTCAACTGAATGTTATGAAATTTGGTATGTGGGTTTACCAGCACAAAATACAGGTCAAGTTCAAATTTGGGTTCCGCAGCAAATTTTCACCAGAGTTTTTTGTTGGAATTTGCACCCTTTTTTTCGTTTCCGGATACAAACAAAGTCGGAACTGAATGGAATGAAGTTATGTGCGTTTACTAGCCCAAAATACAGGTAAAGTTTGAATTTGAGGTCAGCCCATGCTCACCAGGTAGATAAATATTAATCACTTAAGCAATGTCATTTGTAACACGCAGACATCAGAACCATTAGAAATACGAGAAATAATGGTAAAAAGTAAGAAATAAGAATACAGCTGAATGCTTTCAAAGATGGTGTTCCGGGTCACAATTACAACAACAACATAGTTTTTATAAAAACCCGATTTCAAGACCACAAATAACTTGTTCTGTGAATATGACACTGACAAACTGAAAATTTGGCATATTATTTGTCTATAAAGGTCCAATAAATGGTTAATGCTTGAGGTTGTAGAGCAAAATATCTGACATCTTGCCTTGGTGGAAAGGGCTAACAAGAGCCTCATGGAAACATTCGGAGCATAGCAAATGAGAGAACTCTACCTCTATCTCAAATCGCTTGAAGTTTCATGGCCGATCTGTTCTAAAATTAGCCCGTAAAAATGTCCCAATTGATTGTGTGCATGTATTATACCACAAAATTTGAGATAAAATCATTATTAATTTAAGCTTTTCAAGACAGGTCTTCGATTCATATTTATTATATCATACCCAGGAAACTTGTTACAGGAAGAATTTTTAACACTATATATCATAAATTATATTTTGACATTGAACTAGTATCTGTAAACTGCCTTGTAGTAATCTTATGGTGACAAATAAGATGGGGTATCTGTAATGATACGGGCGGCCTTCGCATGGGTATAGCTGTTAAAATAGTCACATCTGCTAAAACCGCCATAAACAGAAAGAATCTACTATATAATTTGAGACTTCCGTATATATATGTGTGTGTATATTTGACCTTTATAGACTCGAAAACGGCTGGCTCGATTGAGCTCAAACTTCCCATCTAAGGGTAAAAACCCACGGGAATCGTCAGCGCGGCGTTTTGGAGAAGCTCTGAGCACTCATTATCCACTCCCAATCATAAAAAACGGCACTGCGGGGGTTAATCACGTGATAATTTAATGAGCGTTTGTATATGACGCGTCGCTATAAAAGAGCGTTTGTTTACAATTCAACGCAAAGTTATCGCTCGAAATTTAGCATCGAAAAAATTTAATTTTAAGAATATGTAAGTATTACACACAGACACACCAAGACTCAACTTACAATTTTGAAAAATAAGAGTTTTATAGACATAAATCGATTTTAATGGGAAATCCTATGTTAAAATTTAGCATCGAAATTTTTTTATTTCTTCCATCTAAAACATAATTACGTGTTGGACTGTGTCATTTTAAGAACATATAAGTATTACACGCAGACACACGAAGTCTCAGCTTGAAATTTTGAAAAATAACAGTGTTATCGACATAAATCGATTTGAATGCGAAATCCTGTGTTAAAATTTAATTATTACGCCACTGGCGGCATTCGTCCTATGAAAATTCTATGGAAGCAAAATGGTCAACTCGGGACGGGTCAACCGATTGAGCCCAAACTTGCTACCTATGGGTACTTTTGTCCCGAAAGTGTCACGGACGGGTCAAATCGTGACCCCGACGTGACATTGACCTTCAAACTGGTCAATTCAAGATCAAATGTGGTAAAACTGGCGGATTTCTGTACTTTTGTCTGGGGAGTGTTTTGGACGGGTCAAATCATAACCACAACCTGACCTTGACCTACAAAATTGTCAATTCAAGGTCAAATCGGGTAAAACTTGCTGATTTCGACGAAATTTAGTGCAAATGCAACACAAGTGTCTCGGAACCTGTTGCAATTGCTTTTTCGAACAAAGTCATGGGACGAATGCCGCCAGTGGCGGGCTAACCTGCTAGTATTATATAATAGACATATGTTGTTCTTAATACTAATCATAAATATCACGTACATTGCATGTTATTGTCATGTTTGTATGCTTTGTTTTGTAAACAAACATCAAAAACATAAGACAAAAACTTAGAACTACTGATCATCCAACAGACGTATAATGCGCGCGAATCTAAATATGGAAATGATGCAATATCATGACTCTGCTTAAAAACAATGGATTCCTCGCTTTTTGCGAGAAACTGAACACTCGACCTGTATTTTCTCGGACACAAAGCATGTTTTGTGAATAATATCGCATTCATATCATCATTATGCAATACAAAATGTACTATTAGTATATTCTTGAGGAAACTTATCATAATTTGATATATGTTATTTATAAATTCTAACCTACAACGAAGGCCGCCCTTCCATTTAACTTCTTCAGGCAGAGACCGTTTGCTCTCTGGCAAAAAATAAATAATGCTTTGCATCCCATGCAATATTTCATTGAAGAGGAAAAGGTGGTCTTTTTTTATATCTGTTTTATTCCTACTGATAGCCTCATAGGCAGATCATATAAATTTAAGTGCAAAGAATAGTCAATGGTCATTTCAAAACATTGAGTGGACATGGCTCAAAACAATACCTATGTGAAGATTTCCAAACAAATTAGTCGATATAGCGCTGAAAATATGAGTTTTATTTATACTAAATTGCCGTAATTAACTCAATCTGAGAAAAACCCAACAAGTGACACTGAGTGACTTCGAGATCGGAGATGGGACCTCGAAGTAACCAATGGCCAGGATATGCGATGTCACGTTTCCACCAAAATGACCAAATCCTGGTTGCGAGTTCCCGTACTACCGATCTAATCCAAAGTGGCGAACACTGAATAAATAAAAAAGGCGGACAATGATTGAATGAATGAAAAACGTGAATGTGTGGTTGATACATGTAGATTTTTATCTTTGGGTTTGATGGTTATTTTATGAAAACACTTATCTAATTTTATGAAACTATTTTTGAAAGGTGGAGTTTATAGTTAATTTATATGATTTGTTTAATACACCTAGGCCCTAGGCTTATAAATTATATTAAAATAATGTTTATTGATGCTCTTAAAGTTAAATATACAGCATTGGGTCTGATCAACAGGTAACCCTATGTAGTTTATGAGACCAGACCCTCAAATTCAATGATTAAATTACAGGGAATAATGTTGTTTGTATTGGATACTGAAAGTGGCTTTCGTAGCGGCTGCAGCCACGGTCAAAGTCGTTCGAGATTCCTCGGATATGGACATGCGCAGACTTATTTCCGATATCGGCTATGACTGAAGCTGCAGCTGATCTGAAAGTCCCTCTATATCACGGTGCAACTTACACCTGTGTTCTGAATGGATGGAGCAAATAGTTGTTCCCACAGTGTTTTCCTCGTGAACGGACGTTAAGATAACGAAATATACCTCTTCAGGACATTCCGATGACTACAAATGGCAGAGGCCCGGACATTGTGTTAATTGTGTATTTCTGGGACATATAATGCTAGTAGAAAGGTAGTTCAGATATTTATCAACCTATATTTTGATACCAGTAAAAATTCAAAAGTGAATATTATTTGGTCTATTTTGAAGTGCAAACCATCATGTCGCTTTAAGAAAAACATAAATGAAAAAACAATATTGGTCGTGTCATGTCTTAGATAAATGACCATAATGCTTTTAATAAGTAATCATAAAGCCAGTGAATCTCTAAAAAATATCAATAAGGCCCTCAAATATTATTAGTGAGAGATTGCTCATGAAACATCACATTAATTTATTCCGCATTATTATTCCAAAATTATTTGAACATAAACATAAAATACACATAAAATTTTTACTCCCAATCCACAACCTGCAGAGATTTAACATATTTGTTCTGAATGAAGGGAATTCACATCTGACATAATTGTAAAGAAATTTAACCCTTTCTTTACTAAATGGAATCTCCCGTTCTTTTATAAAAGTATACATTGGAATGGTCTATTATTCATCTAGAGGGGTTTTCAGGAAACATAAGCCGACAACAGTTAGACATACAGTGGGGAGAGCTTTCCGATGAATGGCAACAAGCCATATTTCAGACTAAATCCTGAAAAGTTACCCATAATTCTGCTGTGGTTAAAGAGTCGATTACTTAGGGCATTACTTACTATGGACTTTTTAGGGTGCGTGAATCATTAAAATAAAGTCGCCAATTATTAATGATGTATCAAACTCAAAATGGACTTTTGTGTTGATATATCGTGTTGAGCTGTAATTATAAGGAATAATCTGTTTCACAATGCAATTACATAGTTAACCCTTTGAGTGCCAGGTCTGATTTTTGTATCAACCCATATACCCTGTGCCAATGCATTCGACCATAGGTCGCCTCGCATATATAAGAGAATGCATTGGCTTAACAATTTTTCATCATTTGTTATTATTTTTTACAATTTTTTACAATTTTAATTATTTTTTCTTATATTCTTTAACAGACTTAATTTGTAGGTTTAGTGCCAGGGATCTTACGTTTTTCATGGGCATCAAAATTATTACTATGAATACTTTGTGATAGTTTTGAGTTATAACATGCCCCTAAGGTTTTATCCAGTTTGTTTTTAAATTAGCTATAGCATACTTAAGCATACCCAAACAAAATTCAACCCAAAAAAAACTAAACAAAAAACAAACAATTTTTATTTTAAATTTTTTTAGGGCCGATTTTACAGACCGTAAATTAGGGCCAATGAGATCGGCCCCTGGCACTGAAAGGGTTAAAGACATTTACCTAACCACAAACTTAGTAATTTATAAGTTTGTAATTAGGCAAATGTCTTTAAACTGCGTAATTATATTTGGAAACAAGAGATTATTCCTCAACTGAATACCCTTCCAGATGAATAATAGACAATTCTAATGTACATTTTCATAACTGAATAGGAGAGTCCATTTAGTATAGAAATGATTAAAGGAGATCTAAAGACACAGGTGGCCTTCCCTGTGGGTATAGGTGTTAAAATAGTCACATCCGCTAAAACCGCCATAAACAGAATGAATATTATATAATAGACAGATGTTGTTCTTATACAATTCATAAATATCGTGTACATTGCATGTTATTGTCACGTTTGTACCCTTGGTTATGTAAACAAACATCAAAAACGTTATGGAACCGAATGTTTATAGACAAACACTTGGAACCAAAGATAATGTTCCATTGTGCTGAGGAAGGTGTAGATCAAATTATTGGCGCAATCAACAATCGCATTCAAATCACACCAAATTTTATTTTAATCGACCCATTCTACCCGCTGTCAGTTCGAAATCAAGCTAATCCAAGTTACTTCATGATGGGGAAATGATCAGACAGAAAACATGTACATAATATAATTGTTCTTGCAAAGAGACGAATATTTTTTAATCCAGTTAGTATATTCTCCTAACCTATATATGGTAATACAATAACCAAATAAGGAATTTACTATGAATAGTATTGTAAGTTGTAGATGCACCAAATGAGGGGTTTTACAACTGACGTACAGAGCGCGTGAATCTAAATAAGGAAATGGCACAATATCGTGACTGCTTATAACAATCCACTGCACTTTTTGCTAGAAACTAAACAACAGTCGACCTGTATTTTCAAGGACACAAAGCGTGTTTTGTGAATAATATCGTATTCATATCATTATGCTATACCATTACTATATTCTTTAGGAAATTATCATAATTTGATCATGTTATTTATAAATTATAACCTACAATGAAGGCGGCCGCCCGTCCCTTTAAAGTAAGGGAGTTTATATCTGGCCAATAAATAATAGATAAAATAATATCAACAGTGATTTGATCAAATTTAAACCTTTGATGACTAAAGATAGAGCATCTCTTCTTAGCAAGTTTTAAATAGGTTCCGGGGTATAAAATAATAGATATGAATTGAGGACACCTGTCTGGAAAAGCTGCTAGCAATTAATATATATTTTATTTAGAATTCTTATCACATTCCCGGGACAGTAAAAGATACCATTTTTAGATCAGGAATCTCGCAAAAACACTTGGAGTGTACCTAGAGGGAGAACTCTTGTTAGCATCCTCAATCAAGGGGGGAACTCTATCTTGTTAGCATCCTCAATCAAGGGGGAGAACTCTTATCTTGTTAGCATCCTCAATCAAGGTCAAGTTCATTTCTACTGAGATATTTCACTGTGAATTACATTTGGCTGCATCAGAAATAAACAATTTATTATGCTTTATAGACAAATGTGACCCGCCATATCAAATCCAGTCGTAAGTCGCGATTTTTTTTACCCTGTGCCAATGCATTCTCTTATATATGCGAGTCGACCAAAGGTCGCCTCGCATATATAACAGAATGCATTGGCCTAACAATTTTAATAATTTTTTCTTGTATTCTTTAACAATTTTATAATTTCACCCATACAGAGCCCCAGACAAACATGAGCAGACGACACTCTTCTATATGCTTCTATATATGTGTGGGGCTCCCTGCAGGGTAATAGATGGTTTTTATTTATGTCCTAAAAATTGTAAGAAACATTTAAAAAAAATGATAAAAAATTGTTAGGCCAATGCATTCTCTTATATATGCGAGGCGACCTATGGTCGACCCGCATATATAAGAGAATGCATTGGCACAGGGTAAAAAATCCCGACTTACGACTGGATTTGATATGGCGGGTCACAAATAATATACCAATCTGTAGCTTTATCTGCATTCTATTCACAAAAAAAGCTATATGTAGTCTTGAAATCCGGTTTTATAATATATATTTTATTGAAATTGCAACCCTGGAAGAGATACTCTATCCTTAATTATTCATTAACGAGTAAGCCTGAGTTTAGTGTGCCTGTCATTTGCAGAATGAGGTCCCCAGAGGGTAAATTTAGTGACGCTATCCTGCATAGCGGGCTAGCATCACTAAATTCACCCTCTGGAGACCTCATTCTGCTTAGGCCTCATCTTCTCTGGAAAGTTTCTTTATTATCAAACTTTATTATCAAACTTCTTGACAAAGATTTCTTTTTTAGTTTAGTTTCTCTATATCCCCAAATTGGCAAATGATACATTGCATAATCGAGGTACCCAATGGGTGCACATCACAATATTCACCATTTGGGAACTTAAATCGGAGTCTATATCTCCCATAGCAGATGAGTCCTAAGCAGAATGAGGTCCCCAGAGGTTAAATTTAGTGATGCTAGCTATGCGGGATAGCATCACTAAATTCACCCTCTGGGGACCTCATTCTGCAAATGACAGGCACATTAAACTCAGGCTTTGTTGAGCTTAGTATCTGAGCATTCCTTTGGAATGACTCAATAGAAAGCCCATGTACTTGTATTAAAAAAAACACCCGCTTTAAATGAATAATTGGCCATTCCAATATATACCTTTATAACTGAATGGGAGAATCTATTCAGCAATGGGAGGGTTAAATCAACGAGACAAAACACTGCAGCACAAATATAGAAGGCAATATATCTGTCAATAAATTTATTAAAAACCATGTATTGCATCACAATGGTTCAGCCATACACAGCACTTCCATCAGGGAAGAATCCAGAGATTTTTTTGGGGACTCCAATTGAGTAATTCCCCTTATTGATTAAAATGGCATAATATTTCTGATTGGTCATTTAAACATGCAAATAAAGGCTCTATATCAACTGCAGATTAAAGATTTACAACGTATATATTGTTGATTTAGAGAAAATTGCGTAGAATATTTAAAGATGTATTCTGGGTTGCAGGCTAATTTCTGTGTAATGAAGGGAACAAGCCTTGAAATAGTGTGTCTGTCATTTGCAGAATGAGGTCCCCAGAGGGTGAATTTGGTGATGCTAGCCCGCTATGCGGGGTAGCATCACCAAATTCACCCTCTGGGAACCTCATTCTGCTGAGGTGTAAGCAGAATGAGGTCCCCAGAGGGTGAATTTGGTGATGCTAGCCCACTATGCGGGGTAGCATCACTAAATTCACCCTCTGGGGACCTCATTCTGCAAATGACAGACACACTATTTCAAGGCTTGGAAGGGAATTGAGTATAAGCTCCATGGAAACATCTCTATCACCGAGAAATTCTGATACTGGTCTAGCGCTTTCGATTCCGGTGACCAGTATCAGAATTTCTCTGTGATAGGGATATTTCCCTGGAGTTTATAATTGATTCCCTTCCTATAAAATATGTATACTCTCTATCACTGAGATCTGGCCACACATGTGTCTCTCACAACACCATGATCAGTGGAAAATTTCCCACTCCTAACTAACCCCAACCACTGGGGAGAAACAAGGGCTTTTAGCCAATTTTCTCTTAATTTCTGAGTAAAAACTATTTCTCTTTATACACTATAGTGTAAAAAATAACATGTTGGGAATGAGAATTGCTACACAATAGACTACATTTTGTTTGATACTGAATTTTCTATGCATTTATTTAATAATATCGAGAGACACCAAAAATGATTTTGTTAAGTTTTCAATAACAAAATGATATTCCTTGGCATTAATAGGTCTAATCTAGCTGTTGAAATTGGTATTTTTCTTGCCTTAGAATTGTATGAAATTCTATACTGGCTTTTATGGCTTTTTTTTTTACAGATTACCTTTTGCTTCAGATTGTTAAATTACAAGAACCCTCAATAGATCTTTAAATATTCAGGTTAAACAATTTGCAGACTTTGGGAGCCCAAACCTGCAACATCACTAACATGTAGCATAATAGCCCTGGATTGTTCTCTGATTTAGAATAATTTTAGATAATTTGAAGAAGTTTCACCATATGACAAAACAACACATTTCCATTTTTTTTAATTGTGCACAAGGTAGTGTCGCAGAATAAGGGCTTGGCATTTTTTATTTTACACAAGGTCGCAGAGTCAGGTTGTTCACCTCTGCGCAAGCAATCGATCCACTGCAGCATTTACATCGCCCAACGTTGCCTGCAGTGCTGAAATGTAAACAGGAAATAGTTAAATACAAAGTTGCATAGAATGGTGAAATACACACAGGTCCCCAGAACCAAAATTGACCCCGCCCCAAATAGTACTTAATCCTATAGAAAGGTATCCAACTTGGCCCGGCCTAATTTGTTATCATTTTCACAAAGTCCACAATCAGGTTCAAAATACATAAATGCCTCATATATAGGTAGAAAGATATTTTATTACTCTTCAATTTGATGTATCCCGTGTAAAAACTGGTTAAGAAAAACTCCGCTTATGAGCACAGGTCTGATGCAAACCGGCTGTAAAATTTCACTCGTTCGAGATGGTGTCCGCTAAACTGGGTCAAAGAGTGTGATTTTTACCGACTTGTGCGTCAAAAACATAATCAGCTGTTAGTAGAATATATATATTATACTTCGTTAGAAGCGGAATTGTTTACTAGCCCACCCAAACCAATCACGCCACATCTCGGCATCGTATCTCTCATATTTATTGAAAAATTCAGTTTCATAAACCCGGAAGCAAATTGAAATTTTCCAAAACCAGCCATTTTGTTCGAGTCTGCTATGAGTACTATTTATAGTTCTTATGCAACACAATATATAGTTATAAAAATTAAATAAATACACAAAGACTGAATTAACACGAATGCCTATTTTGAAAACATACATATATGGACAAGAATATAACTTCATAAATATTTAGAGCATATATACACTACTTCTTCGTTATATATGGCAAATTAGTGTTACGTCATTTCGGCTTGCTTACAATATTTTACAAAATGGCCGGTTTTGGAAAATTGCAATTTGCTTCCGGGTTTATGAAACTGATTTTTTCAATAAATACGATAGATATGATGCCGCGGTGTGTCATGATTGGTTTGGGTGGGTTAGTAAACAATTCCACTTCTATTGGTGTATAATATATATATTCTACTTACCACTGAGTGTGTTTTTGAAGCGAAAATCGGTGTTAAAACCGGACTAGTTGATCCAGTTTAGCGGACACCATCTCAAACGAGTGAAATTTTACAGCCGGTTTGCGTCAGACCTGTGCTCATAACCAGAGTTTTTCTTAACCAATTTTTTTAGGGGATACATCAAATTGAAGAGTACCATGATAACATATCCTTCTACCTATATATGAGGCATTTATGTAACAAAAATAATTTTTGTGTATTTTGAACTCGATTGTGGACTTTGTAAAAATGATAACAAATTAGGCCGGGCCAAGTTGGATACCTTTCTATAGGATTAAGTACTATTTGGGGTGGGGTAAATTTTTGTTATGGGGACCTGTGGCAATACATACCAAAATGGTGCCAAAATGATACTGCACAAGACGGAATTGTTTTTGAAAAAGCACAATAAAAAAAAAAAAATTTGGGAGGCCTAATTTTTCATAGCCACTGTCATGTTACATATGAATTCAACATCGGCTAGATCAAGAGTTAAATTATAAAGTATTCCAATTGATTATGTTGTCTGGAGAGTTTTGTCAAAAAGATGGATGTGGTCTGTAGGGTGTGCCAAAGGATTTAGTCATGCAAAGATTAAAATTTGATAGCTCTCAACTAGAGGTGATCCTAATCATGCCTGTAAATATCCAAAACATTTCTTAGATATATGCGGGCTGCAGGTTGTGCCGATGGATTCAAATTTGAAATCAAAGATGGCTGTTGTCAGCCATGTTTTTTAATTAATTTCAGAAATAATAGATGGCTCCCATCTAGAGGTCACCCCGAAGATCCATATGAAGTTTGATGACTATCGGATGATGGATGTGTCCTGTAGGGTGTGCCAAAGGATTTAGTCATGCAAAGAGTAAAATTCAAGATGGCTGCCAGCAGCCATGTTTTTCATCGAAAATCACTGAAATTTAATAGTTCCCATCTAGAGGTGATCCTTAACATGCCTGTAAATTTTCAAAATATCCAATAAATGCGGGCTGCAGGGTGCGCCTATGGATTCAAATTTGAAATCCAAAATGGCTGCTGGCGGCCATGTTTTTTTAAGGAATTTCGGAAAAAATCCTTGGGTCCCATCTAGGTGTCAACCGAAGATCCATATGAAGTTTGATGATGATCAGATGAGGGATGCGGCCTGCAGGGTGAACCAAATGAAATTGTTCACGGATGCACGCACACATGGATGATGTACACCAAACCATGGCAACAGCTGAAACTTTACAAAGTAAAGTTGAGCTAATAATCACAGCAGTAACAAGAAATGTGGGGCTTTCTTGTAATATGTGGCGACGGATTTCTCCATAATTATCTCCATAAAACTTGCTTGCCAAATGGAAATAAACGTTGCCAAATGGAAATAAACGTTGCCAAATGTGAATTATTTTATATGGCAAACATCAAACATCAGCAGTACTCTTCTTGAAATTAAAGAGACAATAATTACAAATGGTAGCACATCTTATGCCTGCCTATCTTTCCTCTTGTGTTTGCCTATCTTACCTCTTACATTTGCCCACCTATGTTTGCCTACCTATCTTACCTCTTACATCTGCCTGCCTATCTTACCTCTTATGTTTGCCTATCTTACCTCTTATGTTTGCCTATCTTACCTCTTATGTTTGCCTATCTTACCTCTTATGTTTGCCTATCTTACCTCTTATGTTTGCCTATCTTACCTCTTATGTTTGCCCACCTATCTTACCTCTTATGTTTGCCCACCTATCTTACCTCTTATGTTTGCCCACCTATCTTACCTCTTATGTTTGCCCACCTATCTTACCTCTTATGTTTGCCCACCTATCTTACCTCTTATGTTTGCCTGCCTATCTTATCTCATATGTTTGCCTGGCTTACCTAGTATGTTTGCCTGCCTGTCCGGGAATCCCATTAGAGCCAATTGATCTAACTGTCCAGCGTACATCTGATCTGGAGGCTGATTCTGTAGAATGGAATAGAAGTGATATTAACCCTTTCTTTACTAACTAATTGACGAGTATGTTCAGATAATAATTTCAACAAACTTGTTGTCATATTTGAGACAGGTATATTTAACTGCTTGTTGCACATTGTACTGATAATTCATATTGGCTAGCAGCCATTATTTGAGTTTAATATTGATAGCATGTGTCTGGGTGGGTGGGAGGAGTTAGTATAATTTTCATAACCAAGTAATCAATCATTAAAAAATCCATAAAGGCAAAAAGTGTGCCTCCATAACTCTAGATAACAAATTTGAGGGATATAATATGAAAAGTATTTGAGTTATTGTATCAGATAACATGTGTATGGAATGAGTGGGGAGTGTTAATCCCAAAATTCATGCAAGCGAAAAGTGGATCATCATAAACCTGGAGATAGAATAGGAGAATGATCAAATGTAAGATATCACAAAAAGCATGGGATGGGTGGACAGGGTTAATATTTGAAATGAAGGGACTGTATGTCACATGAATGTTTCCAAGATACAACGGTAACATTTCAACACATTTGGAATAAACATACACAGGTATTTATTTAGCATATGTTTATGAAGCTCAATATATAGTCAATATAACTAATTATTATTTTTGCCTTTCCTCAATATTGATGATATGATATTGTAACAAATTGTTGAAGTCTTATAAAGTGCTGTATTTTGATGAAGTTATAACAGATTTGCTCAAAACACTATGGATATGGGATTATCATATGGTAATTAATTTTTTTACATCATCAGGCCTGGAAATCTCAAGGCGGGCTGGCGGGCTGCCCGCCTACAGCCCGCCTAGAATTTTCCAAGGCGGGCTTTTTATAGCCCGCCTCGTCTACGATAGGACATTTATTATTTAGTTATTTTATTGTGTTTAATGAGTAAAATACTGCATCAAAATCGTAATTATATTGTACAGTGTGGGGACTGTGCGCATGCGTGACTTGACGGTAATGTCAAATGGGAATTATAACGGAATCAGTAAATTCCGGAACGAACTGTTTCGTAAATCTGATCTTTTGATCGATTCTCACACATTTTATGACCAAAATAAATAATTTCTCTTCATAAGATTGAGCTTACAATATATTTCACTGGATAAAATGACACATGTTTGTGGATAGTGAGAACCAAATGTCACTGTCCCAATTAAGTTCAACCTTTCGTTCCGTTTCCGGTTCCTATCAGTGAAAATTGTATTTAGCTTGCAGCCGTCTTTTATCGCTTCGATTGACAATATTTTAATATAATTAGCTAAATGTATCCACGTATTCTAGTTTACACTGTTATTCAATTATTAAAGTTCAGAAACTATTTTCTATGTCCCCAATTGCAAACACCCAGTAAATCTATAGATAGCGACTTGACCGCTGCAAGCAGCAGTCTGCGATCGACAATGGAATATGGATTACTTTGAGAGAAAAAGCAGTCAATATTCAAGTGCAAATATACTGGATTTAATATTGTTCTTGATTGTGTATTTTACGTAAAATTACACTTTCATGGAGAATGCTTTTAATGTGGACAAACTCACCCAATTCCGTTGCATGGGTTGGACACCGACTGACAAATTGTTGAGTACAAATACTCTTACATTTTGTTTCTTGTACATATAGATTATCACAACATATAAAACATAGTTAAATATTCACCATACCATAATTACTGTGGGGGATTTTGACATTCACAACTCTGTGGACACTTTGTTTCCACATGAAGAAAATTAATTTAAATGGAGTTATACAACATCAAAAATAGACAAACTAACGGCAGTAGTAACTCAGATAAAATAAATCATAACTTTAAAAGCTATAGCCCTCCTAGGCATATCTAGGAGGGCTATTAATAGCCCTCCTGGATTTTCTAGATCGCCAGCCCTGCATCATTATATCACATGTAACTTTGAGAATAAAATTTTCATATTTTCAAAACGGGACATCACCTCTAATAGTATAAAAATATTAAATATGTGTTTTATAGAGTGTTCATTGATAAATCTGGTTCAAACGTAAAAGCGTTAATTAATCAATACCAAAATACATAGATGAAGAGTGTGCCAAGAAAATACATGAAAACTATTTGAGTTACTGCATCGAATAACATGTGTCTATGGAATGGGTGGGAAGGGTTAATCCCAACTCACACAACTTGGCGGGAGATTTGAACAGCATATAACTCTACACCGAACATTTTGGGGAACAAAAAGATTTATAGAACATTAACATTTTGGCCTCATGTACTCACAATATTTCCAGCAGCCATCATTTGAACAAACTGAGACATCATACCACTGAGAGGGTCGCCTGTGGATGTGGTAGGTGTGGTGGTAGATGATGTTGTTGTCGTTTCACTCCCAGCTGGAGAAGATGCTGTTGTTGTTGTGGTACCCAACCCCGTAGATCCTCCTGTTGTTGCACCTGGCATCGAAATACTGGAAGGTAAATTTATTCTGTGAAGACATATGAAAACTATGAATTTTAACCCTTTAAAGGATTTATTCGGTCTAGAAACTACAAAACGCAATCGGAAAGCCCTCCCTGTTGTGATTAAAATGATCCAAGTCCCATTCCGATCGCATAATAAATAACCCGTAAAATAAATAAATAATACCACCACCGGTATTCGGAAATTTCCGTGACTAAACTACGAGTGACGTACTTGTGGGAGCAAATTAAAAACACAGATTCGGAGCCGATACTAAAATGCGGAGTCGTATGTGCGCGTGTGGTGTATAGATTACGTTACGCTTTGGCCGTTTATCTGGAATAGAAGACAATAACTATGTGAATAAAGTAATTAATAGCGCCTAGAATGGTTGTTGTTTTTGTAGCCATTAATAACATGCCGGCACGTATCTGTTTTGGTAAATAGATGGCAGTAATTAGTGCTTCGATTGTCTCGCGTATTCACTCGGTGATTTGTAATCACTCAGTGACTATTAATCAGTGTCAGTCGCGAACTTGTTTGCACTCTAAAATGCCACAAAGTGAATAGAAAGAACATTATCTCTCTGGTTATACATATATAAGAAGCGCCCAAATTTATATAAACACTGGGCTGAATAATGTTAACTCTATTTAGGCGCTTTTGTTTTGTTTGTTTGTTGTTTTACTTTCGATATAAATATCCCGAGTATCTGCCATCTCCACATATTCCAAGGTGCCTAGTAGATGTAGTGTGTTCAGTTGTGGGCGGGCTAGCGATCCATTATTTAGTACCTCCAAAAAGACAACACAGTGCGTAATTTAGAACACTCTTTATTGTCTACCGCTTTTGGGAAGCACGGACGCTCTTTATATTTAATTGTCACAATACCACATACAAAATCACCCATGACATATCGAAATAGAGCACGTTCATAATTGATAACGCTCTTTATTGTCTACACCGCGACGAAAACATGGACGCTCTTTATTAGAGGCAATCATTGGAGTTTTGCTATGCTAACAATTCAAAAAAATCCTCTCTAGAAAGTCAATATGTGCCATCAAAACGTAAAATAAAACGAACAACAAACACAAACTGAAAAACAATGCCAGGCTAGCCTTCAATTAAAAAAATTGTCGTTATGCCAAATTGCAGCCTAACTAATAATTATTGTAGTTTCAACAGTCTGTTGTGTATTCGAGTGAATTATTTTGTTTACTCACTTATCGATCTTGACTGGAAGGATTTTAGCAAGCTGATCACAGTCGTGCACTTCTCCACACAAAAAGTTTCGTGTGAAGAAACAGACAGGAACATTATTATGACGAATATAAGCCATCATGATACATGTACTAGTACAATAACCACCACCTTTTTAATCACACCCCATTTGTATTTAATTGTACGCATATAGCGCACAACGGGATGACACTAGTGTGTAAACTAGCTTCCGAAATTGGTACCATACAACGAAGAATGAAGTACCGGTATATGGCCTAACTTGTATTATTTCAGAAACAGTTAAATTAGTTTCGCACGAAATTCCGCTCGCTCATTGCATTTCTGCATAAATTAATCTCATTTCAAACAACTTTTATTGCCTCAAAGTGCATTTTAGCCATCATTATTCGTTATATAATCCAACATTCTCTAGCAAAGCCAGTTCATAATTCAGCACATTCAAACAGTTTTATTCCGTAATCGCTATTTATCGTAAAGGCTTGGGTAATTAACCAGCGTAATTTATCAACTCGTTACGCGATTGGCGGAATTATTTCAAGCTCCACCCACCACTGTCATCGGTAAGCGTCGATGCAGATGATCGGTCATGTGACCGCGTTGTGGTCATGTGATCGCACTCACGTGACTGACTTCGGATATTTCCGCGATTTTTTTAATATCATAATAATACAAATACTATCTGCTCGATTTTGAATTTCTTGGCGAAATGTGCCTGTTAGACATATATTATTAGTATTATGACGATAAAAAAAATATTTTTTTGACAGACTAATTCCTTTAACCAACAAACCGGCCAAATAAAGCTTCAACAGCCTAAAATATCTTCGGTATGTCTCAATAGAACCATACAAATATGGATATCATTGGAACCGGCTCCTTGACCACATTGTGATGGTTACAGTTATGCCCTGTGCCAATGCATTCTCTTATATATGCGAGTCGACCATAGGTCGCCTCGCATATATAAGAGAATGCATTTAACACTTTTTACCATTTTTTCTTACATTCTTTAACAATTTTATAATTTTTAATGTGTTAAGCCAATGCATTCTCTTATATATGCGAGGCGACCTATGGTCGACTCGCATATATAAGAGAATGCATTGGCACAGGGCCCTTCTGTTGGGTAAAGGGTTAAGACTTGCACAATTTAAGAAATGGATATTTGTTTTGTGTATTATATATTTCAACTAGTATGCATGCAGTGTGCATGAATAAATTATGTCAGCGCTCCACAAATTTGTTGGGATACCACATTTCAGACAACCTGGGTAACCTACAGAAATCTTTACTAAACTTGGCTCCAATTTCAGAGATCTTGGGGAACCGTCAAGCCTGCAAATAGTGGGTCTGTCATTTGCAAAATGAGGTCATTTGGAGGGTAAATTCAGTGATGCTATCCCACACAGCAGGCTAGCTTCACCAATTCACCCTCTGGGGACATCATTCTGCTTAGGCCTCATCTTCTGGGAGGTATCTATAGTCTCAAATTAACATTGTTTTTAGTTACTTTTTCCCTTCTGGGAAGTTTCTATATCCCCTAATTTGCAGAAGATAGAATAAATAATTGAGATGACTAATGGGTGAACATCACCAACTTCAACTGGGGAACTCCATTCTGATCATAGTAGTTGAGGCCTAAGCAGAATGAGGTTCCCAGAGGGTGAATTTTGTGATGCTAGCACACCATGCAGGATAGCGTCACTAAATTCAACCTCTTAGGACCTCATTCAAATGACAGACACACTATTTGCAGCCTTGGTAACCGAGCTGCCTAAATTTGTACACGAAGAAGGCCATTTCTGAAGTCAAACAATGTTGAAAACAATGCAAGTGCGCATATTTGTATCTTATTTTATATATTTATTTCTGGAGCACACTCCAAAGTTGTCACAAACGCATTCCAACTCCCCATCGGATAACTCTTTGTCTAAGTTCAGTTGCCCATTCGTAAAATGTTAGTTGATTGATTCCATGTGAATTATTTCATTAAATATACAGGCAGCCATAGCTGTTAAAATAGTCACATCTGCTAAAAGCGCCATAAACAGAAAGCATAGTATATAATAGACAGATGTTGTTCTTACACCAGTCATAAATATCGCATACATTGCATGATATTGTCACGTTAGTACGCTTTGTTATGTAAACAGACATTGGGAAATGATCAGAAAGAAAATGTGTACATAATATAATTGTTCTTGCAAAGAGATGAATATTTTTCAATCCAGTTAGTATTTTCTCCTAACCTATATATGGTAATACATGCCAAATAAGGAATTTACTATGAGTAGTATTGTGAGTTGTAAGTTGTAGATGCACCAAATTAGGGGTTTTACAACCGATGTATAATGCGCACGGATCTAAATAAGGAAATGATGCAATATCATGACTCTGCTTATAAGCAATCCACTGCGCTTTTTGCAAGAAACTAAACAACACTCGACCTGTATTTTCTCGGACACAAAGTGTGAATAATATCACATTCATATCACCATTATGCTATACTATTAGTATATTCTTGAGGAAATTGTCATAATATGATATATGTTATTTCTAAATTATAATCTACAATGAAGTCCACCCCTCCCTTTAAAAAATCGCCCAATCAAGTATGACTGTCGTATTTTTTACTGAGTTTACTGTCGAACATAGTTTGAACATAGCTATGTATTACAGTAATATATCGGGAGTCTGAACTGGTAAACAGATCTGTTCGATCTCAGCTCTATGCGTGTTTGTATAAAAACGTACCAATTAAAACGCTTCCCTCGGCAGATTGAATCATTGAATGCGAATAAAATGGTTGCACGTGCAGGGTTCCGGGGCCTGAGAAACAGGAATATGTCTTTGAGTGGCCTAATGAATATTGTATTTTCATTGAAAAACAGATTACCGTCTTGTCTGCATTCAAGTTCGCATGCTTTGTCCATTTCAAAATCAGGAAACACTTGATTCCCATTAATTCATTTATAGGGAAGTTCATCTAATAATTTATTGCCACCGTTATTTGTTCTAAAGTTGTCATTTTCGCGGTGTTTGGCCAATCCTAGCGATTTTAGAAAAAGACAGTGTCTGTTTGAGAACATACATATTTATGAAAAATGTAATGGCTGCGCTGGTGTTTGTTAAATTAACTAGAGGTGTGACTGTCCCAATGGGACTACGGATACCCCCCTGTTTTTAAAATACTAAGATGTTTCACATGTCAGTAAACATTTAGTTAAAATAATAAATTAACAGTTCCCATTGCAGGTGTACAACCATAACCCTAATCTTAAACCTATTGACCGAAAAATGTAGGAATAAAAGCTTGGACAAAATTATGTATGTTGCGAACAAATTTCTAAGTCGAAAAAGGGGAATAACTCCACACAAAAAATGTCGGACAGACGTCATAATCGCAGGTGCACAGGTTCCCATGGTACTAAATAACAGTGCCAAGATTAAAAAACATAGACCGAAAAATGTAGGAATAAAAGCTCGGACAAAATTATGCATGTTGCAAAAAAAGTTTCTAAGTCGAAAAAGGGGGATAACTCCATCAAAAAATGTCGGACAGACGTCATAATCGCAGGTGCACAAGTTCCCATGGTACTAAATATCTGTGCCACGTTTTAAAAAAATTGACCAAAAAATGTAGGAATAAAAGCTCGGACAAAAGTATACATGTTGCGAAAATTTTCTAAGTCGAAAATGATGGGATAACTACACCAAAAAAAGTCTGACAGACGTCATAATCGCAGGTGCACAGGTTCCCATGGTGGTTGATGTCTGTGCCAAGTTTCACGGAAATTGATCAAAAAACGACTGAGAAAAACTCCGGACAAATTTGTGTCCACGGACGGACGGCTCGACGGACGGACGGCCAAGCTGACTCCAGTATACCCCCCCTAACTTCGTTGCGGGGGGGGGGGGGGGGTATAATAATGGCTGCGCTGGTGTTTGTTAAATTAATAATGGCTGTGCTGGAGTGGCCTAATGAAAATTGTATTTCCATTGAAAAACAGATTACCGTCTTGTCTGCATTCAAGTTCGCATGCTTTGTCCATTAAAATGCAGGAAACACTTGATTCCCATTAATTAATTTATAGGGAAGTTCATCTAATAATTTCAACAAACATCCTGAGGCTGATTGGTCAACTTTACCTGTACATCCTTACAAATGAATGGGTGGAAATCCACATATGAGGTTTATCTGTCTGTTATCCACTTATATTATCAGCACACCTGTAGATACGAAAAATAAACTTTTCCAAAAATTATCTTAAACCTAATCTTTCACATAGGAAGGCATTTTACCACAAACATAAAATTTACCTATTAAAACACTAATTATCTTAAACCTAATCTATCACGAATAAGTAATTTTACTATGCATATGACTGTACCCAGGTATCAGTTCTGGTGCTTCAGACTGTAGCTGTGACATTCCTTGTTGAATCTGCATGATTGCTTCCATTGCCCGGGGGTTCGTCAGAGCACTCTGTACTGCTGGATTCTGCATCTATAACAAGCAATCAAGTGCACCAATAAGTATTACTATATGAATATAAATTAACCGCACAAAATCCCATACTAATGACTGTCACATATAAATATTTGACATTGTTCATGTCTTTTCTATTTGAAAACAGGGCAGGATAAGGTAACCAGATCTCCATTATGTGACTGTCTGTTCAGTACAAAGTAATGTTACAGATGGCAGATAAGCCAGAAGCAAAAATAGAATGCTTGTCATGGAGATATTTTTGTACGGTTTTCAGACAACTGAATCAAATAAATGTTATATAATACAGTATGCATAATATCCCTGATACTCATTAATTTTATTGTATATTCAGTAAGTGACTTGAGTTCACGCCCTATATCAATATGTTTTTAAAGATGTGTGCTGTGCATTATCCAATCCAATATACGTCAATTAATTTGATTATGTCTTGTACATGAAAATTTGCAACTCAGTTTGTGGCTGTAGTCATAAAGTAAATTTTAAGATAACCTGTTAACCTGAATGTTTACAGAAGACATCTTTGACTCAAATTAATTATTTTTCTATATATTTTTTTTTATCGATATTTAATCTTTAACATTAATCCACTTAAGAGCTTAATATAAGATTCTGCAGACCTCTTTGTGCTTGTGAATAGAATGGGTTTTCCAAGCTTTAAAATTTGCTAGCCAATTAAATCATCGTAATCAGAATTTAAGATCAGAGAAGATTAACTATATATTTCTGTGGTTTCATATAATAAAACAGTTATTGCATTGTTTCAAAGTTGACACTAGGAATTTTCAACCCCTGGAAGTCAATACTGACTTCCTAATTCCTCGTGTCAACCTGAAATCAATAAGATGTGATAATAATATAGTATTGCACCATTAAACCCTCGTTGATAGGATACACTAGCTGACAAGTAATTTACTTGGGGAATTTTTCAGCCTAAAAAAATAGCCTACAAACGATTGAAGGAGAATCCTATGTGTTTCTGTAAATGTATGATCAAAACAACCCTCCAAAGGAATAACAGACATAAAGCTCCATGCAGAGTTCAGTCCCCTGCTATGCAGGACTTCCCACTGCCGGCACCTACACAAAATGTGAAGAAATCACTCATTTATTTATTTGAGACCATTGTAGGTTACAATTCATCATGCATTATTCTGAGAAACTGAACTGTAGATATTCATTTGAAAATTGTCTCGATCACGCCAGAAGGAATTGTAACTGACAAAACACCAATAAAAATCAGGTTTAATTAAGAAAATACACATACACATCCCCAGAGGGTGAATTTAGTGATGCTACCCAGCACTTTGGGCTAGCATCACCAAATTCACTCTCTAGGACCTCATTCTGCTTAGGCCTCATCTTCTGAGTAGTATCCATAGTCTCAAATTAACATTGGTTTTAGTTAATTTTTTCCTTCTGTTCAGTTTCTATATCCCCAAATTTGCATAATCGAGGTGACTAATGGGTGAACATCATCTTCAACTGGGAACTTCAATCTCACCCTATTAAAGTGTCCCATAGCAGTTGAAACCTAAGCAGAACTAAGCAGAAATGGTTCCCAGAGGGTGAACTTGGTAATGCTATCCCACACAAATTCACCCTCTGGAGACTTCATTCTGCAAATGTCAGACACATTATATCTGGCTTGATGGGAGACGGAATAAAAGGGCCCTGGGAATCGTATCGATGCAATACAAAATCTTTCATCTGATTTGAATTGATTTGAAATCGGCTGTCCTGATTTGAATTCTATTGATTCATTGACACCAGTTGCATTCTAATTACTTTTTTGCGAAGATATATTATGATACCAACGAAAGATAACACATACAAATAACACTGTCATTGACTGAGCTATACTGTAGACCACCAACGCATTGTAAGCAGTGTTCGCGCTGGACCGAAAAAAACTTTAGCCAAAAGTTTAGCCAAATGAAAATTTTATTAGCCAAATGAAAAAAACTTTAGCCAAATGTTTTTTAGCCAAATTAAAAAAAAAAAAGGGCCAAATTAAATCATCGTTTTGTGGTCGGTTCACAATTAATGACTAAAACGTCAAATCTAACAGGCACAGGGAAATACACAATAATTTAACTAATTTTGATGAACTAGAAATATTTGTTTATCTATCATTTATTAAAAATTTATCAATCTTTATGTGAAAGAGTGATTTGGGGGGGGGGGGGGGGGGCGGTTAACCCGGGATTGTCCTTCTTATAATGTCATTATTTTTTTGTTTTATATCAATATCTTTTTTTAAATCATTAAATGTTAATTATCCTTGCGAAAATATTTAAGTGACATCTGGAAACTAATAACTTAATATTGTTACGCCATTATCAAATTGCAATCTGTCATAAAAGCATGCATATTATTTTGAATGTATCGGTATTGACGACAAATAGCCACAAAATATCTGTCGTGATTCACATTTGGCTGATTAAGCTATTGTCTTACACTTGGTGCTCATAAACCTTGGCCGTCATAAATACAATGTCATCATAAACATGCATTGTGCAGGAGTCCCGTGAGTGACCAGACAGACAATGGGGGATTAGTGGATTAAATGTAAAATAATGATTTTTTGCTGTTTCGTGCAGAGTGACGGGTTTCCCTTTGTACTGTCCGCGATCGGGTTTCCCTTTGTACAGTCGGCGATATATTCCCACTTACGATGTTTTCGGACTAGATCGTTCACATCACAAAATTGAAAACCCACTTGCCAAAAATTCATGCTTTCAGTCTCCATTTGGGGTCAAAAAATGTTTAGCCAAAAGTTTAGCCAAATGAAATTTTTATTAGCCAAATTCAAAAAAGATTAGCCATTGGCTAATTTGGCTACCGACAGCGCGAACACTGATTGTAAGACTGATCAATGTAACTGATGTGACAAAATTTCATATATATGTTGAAATACAGCTGAGTGAATGCAATTTTTTACTGGCTTCATTATTGCTTTGGATAACATTTCATTATTGTATTGCAGAGATGGCCGCAAAGAATGCACACTTAATTGGGGGAGATACACATTTGATCTATTTATAGATAATATTTACATTGTATATTGATGATCATTTATCATTGTTATGAAGTGAGCAAATTCATGCCAGTATGAATGAACTAAATACCTGCTGCATCATTGCAGGAAGATTCTGTCGGAAAGCGTCTGCCATTTGTGGGTTGCCCGCAAACATTGGATTACTCATCATTACCTGAAAACAACAACAAACAAATATCAGTTAATTAACCCTTTCTATACTAAATGGATTCTTCCAATCGGTTATAAAAGTATACATTGTAATGGTCTATTATTCATCAGGAGGGATTTTCACAAAAAATAAGCAGACAACAGATAATACAAGTACAGAAAGACTCCTATTTATTGGAGAGAAATGTTCAGATAATATGTTCAATGAACGGCGTCATGAACTCAGATTTATCGGTGTTAAAATTACACAGAAATCAATATTATAAAATTATTGTCGTTGATTGACGGGACATTGACACAGGGTTCGCGCTGCCTATTGCCAAATTAGCAAATTGCTATAAAAAAAATGAAATGGCTCCAAAAAAATCCTGATTGGCTACAAAAAGTGGCACCTAGCTTTTTGGCATTTGGCAATTTGTACCCATCGGGCATATAATAAAAAAAATATTAAGCTTACAGTCAATCGGTCGGAAACAAAACACACATTGATATCCGGTCGCGACATAGCTAATTGGGTCCTAACTAAAAGCTTATAATAGATTCGCGGCTTATGTCAGATCGACTTATTTTATCGCTGTGGTGAAAGGGTTTCAAATTTCTACTCGATAATAACACTAAGCACGGCTATTGACTCTAATTTGACAAACATTAGCCAAACAAAGGGCTTCCTTGAGTCTACATCATTAGGAAGCTGTGTATTGATAGTAGGTGTTAGATAAATTACCATAAATATGTCATTCGTAACTGAGTTTTCACAAACTGTGACATACAACAAATATGAATCGTAAGCGCAAGTTAGATTTTAGCAACAATGCATCAGACACGCAACATCCTCCTAAAATGACGAAAGTTACTGATTTCTTCGGACATTCAGATAATACCGATAGTCCAAACACAGTGGTTGATTTAACATCGACGTGTGCTACACCACCTAAACCAAGCAACATACTAGTGTCCAATGTCACGAGAACGCCACAAAAAGTTGCAAGTTCGCCAAAACGAAAATTCCGAAATGAGTGGAAAATATCTCGCGAATGGCTATCATTCAATGGAGACAAAAATGTTATATTCTGTTCTACATGCCGTGCTGCGAAAGTTAACAACATGTTCGTAACTGGTTGTAGTATCATGAAGAAAGATCTTATTCTGAAACACGAGCTAACCAAAGGTATGTATACTATGTTTATAATTATATTTAAATATCACTTATGTACAATGGGGAGTAACTCTATCATTCATTTCTGTCATTTTCACACCAATTGTATTCGATACGTCACAAGTACGACATTGCCGGAAATTGCCGAGGATATCCGATTGTTTAAAATGGGATGTAACTCGACCATTTATGTTCATCATTATTGTTAATCGGAACTGCTCGGGTTTACTCGGATCGTTGATTGTGAGAGGGCGTTCTCGTATAAGAACATGATTAAGACGAGATCGAGAAATAGACTGTCAGTGCCTCACTTAAATGTTCTTATGAAAATTGCCATTGAAGGACCTTTAATGTCAGAATTTGACTTTGGCAAGGCATTTCATAAATGGTCAGAAATGAAATCACGAAGAATTTTCAACAATTGATATATATATATATTACTATTAGTGTTGTAATGTTGTTATGATTACTTTGTATTTCTTGTTAATTGTTGCACATCATTGATAAAATAAATATATATATATAATAGGTAATTTGCTTGTTTGTGTTTTCAAAAGTGGCTCCAAAAAATATTGGTCAATGATTGACATCTTGGAGTTATGTTCAATTGAAGCGACGAGGTAGAACATAGGCTCCAAGCCATCAATATCTCACCATCAATCAACGACGATAACATATATGTTCTGCAGACAGTCCTGATCATTAATAGCAATTTGCCTGAGTTTATTGTGCCTGTCATTTGCAGATTGAGGTGCCCTCTGGGGAACTCATTCTGCTTAGGTTTCATCTTCTCTGGAAAGTTTCTTTATTATCAAATTTCTATAGAAACTTTTTCACATAAATTCTATTTCTTTTTTAGTTTAGTTTCTCTGTATCCCCAAATTGGCAGACGACACTTTGCATAATAGAGGTTCCCAATACATCACAATATTCACCATTTGGGAACTTCAATCTGAGTCTTTGTCTCCCATAGCTGATATGGCCATGCAGAATGAGGTCCACATAGGGTGAATTTGGTGATGCTAGCCCACTTTGAGAGATAGCATCACTAAATTCACCCGCTGGGGACCTCATTCTGCAAATTTGAAGTTATTCTGGAAGAATGATCAGCATTGTTGAAATCTCCTGTAGGTCTCTCCATAACATTGTTGAAGGAAAATGACATCCTGACTAAAGCAGTCCAGCGAGAGACGATGAATAGTTGTCTTGGTTTCCCTTACATTGACGGCTCCAGACTTAAACATGGGATATAATGCGCAGCTTTCTTACCAATCAAAGATGCTTACTGGAGCAAGAACATAGCATGATAAATTCCATGATATTTGTGGTTGGGAAACAACCTAGGCCAAAATCTGAATAATATTAGAATACTATGGACGATTATCCAAATATAAAAATCAATTTTTCACAGGAACCAGCCCAGAGTCTCAATTAGATTATTGGGAAGAAATGGATTGTTAAAAGGGAGAAGTCATAAACACTGGAGTTCGATTTACTCTCTAATGTCACCTTCGTGTGATCCAATAAATAGTATATGAAACTAGAGCCCATTTATGATATCATTATACATACTGGTATATGAGAGAGGTCATTTCCTTCTTCCTAGGACAAAAATAGGGAGAAGTGGCACATTTTAGAGAGAAACTGTCTCCCAAGTCACCCTCTAGCCTGGTCCCTGATTGTTCATTTCAACACTAACCTGATTTGCGAGTTCTGGGTTAGCAGACATTGACTGCATCATCGTCTGCATGTACGGTGCCTGAAGCATATTCTGCATGAGCTGAGGATTCTGGGAAATCTGACCCATCAGACTCTGCATGCCAGCAGTATTAAACATTCCACCACCTGTCAAAGGAAATACAGGATGAAACAACAGAATTATAAGATATTTAATCCTTTCTATACTAAATGGATTCTCCCATCAGTTATAAAATTAGGAATAATCTATTATTCATTTGGAGGGGTGTTCAAGATAAATGAGCAGACGACAGAATGACGAAAACATGTGCAGAAGGAGTCATATTCTTTGGTTGGAAATGTTCAGATAATAATTCAACAATAGTCGTTTGTTGAATTTATTATCTGAACATTTCCTAAGGGAACTACTCATCAATGAGTATTTAGTATAGAAAGGGTTAAACATTCTGCCGCCTGTCAATGGAAATATAAGAAATTAAAACATTTCGTCACCTAGCAACGGAAATATAAGATATTGAAACATTTCTACATCAAGCAACAGAGATAACAAATATTAATCATTCCACCACCTGTCAATGGCAAGATCAGATATATAACAGTCCATCACATAGCAACGGAAATATCAGATCTTATACATTCGGCCACCTGTCCACGGAAATATAAGATATAGTTATACATCCAGCCACCTGTCAACGTAAATATCAGATATTAAACATTCTGCTACATGGCAATCGAATTATCAGATATTATAGTTATACATCCAGCCACCTATCAACGTAAATATCCGATATTAAACATTCTGCCACATAACAATGGAATTATCAGATATTATAATTATACATACAGCCACTATAAACGTAAATAACAGATATTAACATACTGACATCTAGCATCAGATGTTATAGATATACATCGGCACTTGGCCAAGTGCGCTATAATATCATTCAAGCAAACTTGAAACACAGGCACCCAACAAACCTCAGCACAATGGTTGAGACCAAATGGCGCAGAAGTTTTGGAGATGTTATTTATAGAAAGTTTGGCAGGCTTACTAACAAAGTAAATAAAGACTAATGATTACAAGTTTAGAAGAGTTCTGTCCGAAGTCTTCAAAACAATATTACAATGAAGATCAGTAGACTTTTTTGCAAAGAGGATTATCTGCAAAAACATGGTGACTTTCACCAAAGATACAGAAAAAATATGTGACTAAAAATATCGAGAAATTAATTTTAACATGTGTGGTTAACGATTGGAACTCTCTGCCGGACTTCATAGTTGAAGTACAAGTACTGAGCCAGAGCTATACCTTCTATAGTAAAAAATATCAAATCTAAGAATCAGAACTGTGATCATCTGACGATCTTTTGTTTTTCTAACGATACCACGATACCAGGACATACAATCGCAAGACATGTCCTACAAATTAATAATGAAGATGATCAAGTCTGGAAATATCTCAAATTTGGCACTGGACAAAATGACAGTCATCAATTGGTTTGTGCAGGGCATTAACCCTTTCAGTGCCAAGTCCGATTTTTGTACCAACCCATATTTCCTTGATCATTTTTCAATTTATTGATTATAATAATTTGATACATTGATGGACGGACAGAGCTCTTAGAGCTCTTTCCATCAATGTATCACATTATTATAATCAATAAATTAATAACTCAGGTATCTAATAAATTAAAATTATTTAATTAGAATTTTAATTAAAATGAACCCCAGTAATTGGTAGTAATTGTTAGGCCAATGTATTTTCTTATATATGCGAGGCTCCCCATGGGAGACTCACAAATATAAGAGAATGCATTGGCACAGGGTTTTCCCAAAATTTAGGAAGCTACAGTCATGAAACAACGTGATGTGTCTATTCCAAAGTTGTACCATTTAGGCCAAAAAAAAAAGGGTTTTGATTCTCGGGCAATTTTTTTTGAGAATCGATGAGGGAGCGAGGGTTTTATTTTTATTTTTTATTTTTGTTATGGGGATAATGCCCATAGTTAGCAAGGGTTATTATACCTTCCCAGGTTAAGAAAATCTAAGGAGAACATTGTTTTGATATAAACTAATGTATTCCACTATAAAGAATGACCAATTATCACATTATACTACCCGTACATCATATATATATATATTGTTGGTATATTTGATATATGTATGTACCTTCTTATAGTATATATCTATTTATATCAGACCTGTTTACTTTCATAATTGGAAATAGGGAGATTTGTCTTCAGAAATAGGGAGATTTAGTGAAAAATAGGGAGATTTTTTTCAATGTCAGTAACATGGAAAACACTTCATATTTTGTATTTAAATGTCATAGACTGTTTGTTGCTACTGTTCGTTGCATTTAATTTTAGTTTGCATCTGCCACACCTCAGTTACATGTTTCTTGATTTTCTGCATTCAAAGGCACACCCTTTCAGTAGTATTCACAGTTTAGTACATCTATGATATATGCACAATTAACGGCCTTGACACCGACTACCGAGTGTCTCTAATTTCTAAAATCACTGAATCATTGGAAATAAAATTAAAAAATTTCGGTTATGGATCACGCTTTATTTCCAACAAGCCAAAATAAAACGATTAAAAATATATTTGCACACTATAAAATGGTGCTCTCGGATAATTTTGTCGCCAAATATATTCAGTAACATCGGTGAATTTAACTTAATTAAAGAGAATACGCATGGACTGATTTGTTTGAGGTCCGTTCGATTTTCGTTCTCTGTTATAAAACACTGAATACAACAAAGACGGAAACGGAACTAAAAAAATCAAAGTTTAAATCGGAATTATACATTTTATATCTATCTATATACTTTAATATTTATCCATCTATGCTCTAGTAACTATATATGCTAGCCATAAAAACTTCAAATACTATTAAATTAAACCAGCATGCACATCGCCAATACGCACCATATTTCTTTCCGGTTTGCGTTCCCGAAATTGGAAATCATTATTGTTTACAGCACGGAAACACATTTGACTTAATAAACTTGGGGTTTGGGCAGCTTGTGGTGACAATATACCTGGTAGTTATCGTTGCCTAGTGTCTGTTGTTGAATACCAACACATACACCATTGTATGTCTATCATATTCGATGTTTGAAACATAACTAATTTCTCTTTTCTAGTTTCCCATTTTCGTGTTATCATTTGACAGCATCGGTCAATTTGTAAATTGTAATAAAATGCTTCAACGCGGGCCTTCTTTCCAGACGCGGCTATGCCCGAGAATCAAAAACCCTTTTTTGGCCTTACTGTGAATTGTTTATTTGAAGAAAGAACTCAATTGAACATGTAGTTTCTAAAACATGTTCTTACAAGAAACAAATTTATTTATCTTTCACCAATAATATCAACCAAATATATCATCATTTTTGCCTGTTCCTGTTAAGATAAATTGGCAGTCATAATGACAGCTGCATACAAACATGCAATCGGTCATTTGGGCATTTTCGGCTGGTCATTGACCGTGACCTGATGCTTATTTCCAGTCTAGATGATGAAGATGATGATGATGATGGTGATGACTAACAAAAGGGACCAGTGTATCACGCTGAGTATTTAGGTGAAGGTCTCTTTGTGACATTGCAATATAATATGGAACACTTGTACACTGAATTTTCATATCTGACTATGAATTGGCTTCATCTGCGCTGAATAGTCTGTTTGTGTTTTGATTTAAACATATTTATTGTCATGTATAATGGATGTATTAATACATAATTATAAGGGATTGGAGGACAAGTTCTGGAAACTTAGCTGGACCTCCGCTCCCTACAACAAATATAAATTCAAACATAAGTAAACAGAGTTATATTTATAAATAGGTTTGGTATGACGGGCATGATGGGTCAAATGTGTATACTAGATCGAACCAGGTTAAGTATGATTTTCGTAAGAGAATCGAAGAACGATGATGGGGTTTATTAGGGAATATTTGGATGGGGCATGACTATAGGAGGGTTATTAAATATAAATAAGGGGTGTTTGTGTTGGAACTTGTGTAAAACTTTATCTCAAATAGTACAAACTTATATCAAATGGTTTTGAGGAATGTGTTATGACTTTCACTGTTCTTCCAGCTTCATGTGCATTGATTACCTTCTCGTTCAGTTTGTATTACTGTACATGTATTCATTTGTGTGTGAATTGATTACCTTCTCGTTCAGTTTGTATTACTGTACATGTATTCATTTGCACGTGAATTGGCAACTTGTGTGATTGTTTGCATTCATTGTGTATAGCCATTTACATGTGAGGTGTTCATTAATGTTACATGCATGTGGTCATGTGCGTTTGTTTTAATGTGAGGTGGTATGCCTACTGGTTGCAGATGGGTGAGCATTTTGAGCCAAACTCGCGTGAGGTGGTATTATTCATTAACATTAATTGGCATACATGTTATCGGTATTTATCTATTCTTGACTGATTGTGTCCTTTATTTTCTTAGATGGTGTTG